>JACEIK010000323.1:372165-395392 GCA_018107945.1 Datura stramonium | reverse complement strand
CACCAACCTTGAATAGAATATGACCAACGAAATCCTCCTGCCCCTTCATAATACCCCCTCCACAGACACATCCAACCGGAGTTGTAATGTATCTAGTCCTCCACACACACCCTAATCATAACATATTTATTCAATACCACTTCCCTCCATACCGCATTCTCCTCCATATCCAGTTTCCTAACAAAGCCTTACTAAAAACTTTATTGAACTTCAAGTCCTCCACACTTTTTTGGTGATGTGCAACTTCCCAATTTTATTTTTTTTAATATGCTCCTATCCAAATTCTATTTCTGCTTCTTCTAGTAACTTGATAAAAGTAGGATGAGAAAGATAATCTAAAGCCACTGAAAATTTCCTTGGCCTTGCATTCACCTCCAAAGCGAGCACCGAGAAGTGCCCTTTCTTTGTTGAAGTTTTAACTTGAGCTTTCCATTTCTTCCCGTTAGGCTCCCTTTAATTGTTATACTAATTGCATATGCATAATTATATCAATTGCTAGAGATGAGGAGAATAGTTACATTTCTCAAGTTGTTATTTGTTTTGAGAGCATGAAGAAAATTATACCTTTTCAATTTTTTCCTTTTAATTTGCAAATCAAAGTGAATTTAGTATAATAATTTCTAAAATTCACAAGTGTTGACATTTTTTTACCCCTCCCCATGAACTTCCCTTTTCCTCCCTTGGTGACTCAAGGTGGAGGGTGCTTACCACTTGAGCAACTCCCTCTTGTCAATGTTGAAGTGCGTAACCATCTCATTTAAAAATTCCAACTTTTCAATTCACTAAATGAAATTTGCTCATGCCATACGAAGCATTCCACAAAAAGGACCGCTAAAGTTTTTCAAACTTATCAATCAGTGTGGTTGGGGCCTACGGTATTGACATGAAGTATGTAGGAATACTAAACAGAGTACTCTTTATCACCTTATTCCCTCCTCTCGAGAGTTATCTCTTATGCCAACCTGCTAGTTGTTTCTTGACTCTGCGCAATCAAGTTCCGCATTGTAATATCCTTATTGAGGCACCGCACCCAGGTAGGTAAAGTATGGATTCTACAATTCAATACTTGCTAGCTCTTCAATGTTCCCCACCTCACTGACTGATATAATCTCACACTTACTGAGGTTGACTTTGAGACCTGGAACCAAATAAGGGTCCGTCTCAAAAAGACAATTGAGAGGCATTTTTTTGAAACAGGTAAATATGTGTATATCAATAACAAACTACACGCACTTGCATCACACAAAATTAATGTATCATTCACAAACTAGAGGTGGGATACCCTTAAATCGCCTTGCCCCATAGATAAGGCAATGAAGCCCCTCAATAATCCTCTTGCAACAACCCTATCCATCATTTTACCTGACGTTTCCATTACCAAGATAAATAACATAAGAGATCAAGGATACCCCTGTCTTAGGCCCCTCGAGCTACCCAAAGAAACCACATGGGCTTCCCTTCACCATAATAGAGAATCTAGCAGTAGAAATGGAAAATCTGATCCCGTCTCCTCCATTTGTCTGCAAATCTCATCCTCGTCATAATGAAGTAGGAAAAATCTCCGTTCACATAATCATAAGCCTTTTGAGGTCCAGCTTACATAAAATTCTCAGTTCTCCCTTCTTCTTTCTAGAGTCAACCACCTCATTTACCACTATCATTGCATCCAAAATCCGTCTCCCTCCCCTAAATACATTCTTACAAGAAGACACAATTTCATCCAGCACTTTATTTAATCTCTTAAAAAGCACCTTAGATGTATGGACGTACCATCAATAAACAAAAACCTACATAGCAATTCTAATGCTACAGCTTAGCACCTTAGAAATAATCTTATAAATGTTTCCCACCAGACAAATGGTCATGTAGTCTCTGATGCTCGTATCTCCTTCCTTCTTAGACACAATGGTAATAAGGAAGCATTTCTCTTTTCAAATTCTCCAATTTCTCGGAATGCTTCAATGGTCTCCATCAGATCTCCTTTAACTATCATCTACTAATACTGTTAAAGAGAAGGCTAGAGTGAATCCATCCCATCCTGGAGCTTTATCTCCTGCGCAACTAATAATGTAGCAAGAAAAACTTGGACCAATTTGAAAGACAAGGAATTTCACTTGCCATAGAATCTTAACTTTTCCTTCAACTAATTTTGCATCAATTTTGAGTTTGTGACTGTTACATATATAATAGAATTTGAGGGGAAATTCCTATACATTAGAAATGTTAAGTTCAATGAACCCCTCTGTTGTTGTATCTTCACATCATTTCAGAACATATTATCGTAATTCAAGTGAGAAGATTTTCACTAATGACATCGATGAAGAGGATGAATTGTTGGGGTTCTTCCGGAACGAGTTTGGGTTAATGAGTCAAGTTGTGAATAGTTTAATAACATGTGGACCAATAGATTAATGCCCACATATTTAATTAAAAATTCCATATATCCCACATCATATCATATTCTACTAAAAAGGGGCGAATTTTAAGCAAAAAATTTAACATTAATGGCAAATATGGTCCAATAGATAGGAGGGTAATTTTAAACTATTTCCAATACATTAGAGGCATTTTGACTCTTTTCCGTATTTAGAATTACATAAAAGTATCACAAATCACCACTTTTTTAGTAAGAAATATTTACCACACGTTAAAAGAAAACGTAACTATCCCTCGTCAATAACAGCTCCATTGGCTTTTCATCATTCGATAAACTGGTTGTTTTGCCTCTATCAAAGAACTCATACAATGAAATTGATATTAACAACACCATCCTCCTTTGAAGTACAGAGTAAAAAAGCTTAATAATAAATCCTATAATTTGTTTATAAGCTTTTTTTTAATATAACAGTAATTTACTGCTCTAATGGAGAAATCTTGGTATATGAGTGGATACACTAAAAAACTAGAGAACCTATAAAATAATGTGTTCACAACAAATGACAGGCATTTATCTAATAAGAACCTTGTGAATTCACATAATTAACCCAAAGAAAAGTCATGACATGTGCTCAATTGTGTAAATCATTTTTTACCCTTAAAAGCTCTCATGTTTCTCTTTGTTCAAAGCACCTACAACATTCTCCTTTTGAAAATCCAAACATGTAGTTGGCACAAATTCATCATGTCCGCAAGAGCAGGTAACAAGAACCTTATAGGTGCATCAAAATTAAACGAAGAAAATATCCTCAACTAGACATTCATTTTCCACCCTTATACACGTGACAAAATCATGTATGCACTAATAAAAGTAAACCCAAAGCTCTCAGGTGTCCTCTCTCTAAAGTACTCGCATAAGAGCCACGGGTACAATCAATGCTCTATACAACCTCCTACTCCTTTTGAAGGCCAAGGTAAACATCAGGGCTTGTCGCAAGCAATGGCAGGTATATTTTGAAGAGATTCAACACGTCCACAATAGTGGGTAACATAAACCAGGAACCTTCTGAATGCACCCAAATTAACCTAGAATAAAACACATGCCTCGATTGTACAAATTTATTTTCCAACTCTTATGTTCATCTTTCTCTAAAGTATCCATACACAAGCCAAAAGAACTCCATACTCGCACTTTGAATTCCTTCTACTTCTAAGAGCACAAATAAACATCACGTCCAATAATTTGGTATTTTCTTAATATATTCCAACACTTCCACTATGATTAATCACTTCCACTAAAAATGACTTTCTACCTAGCAATGCACTAAGAAATGATCTTTATCCAACTGTTTTCACATGAACCCCAGATGATGTACATTAACTTTCTTTTATGGATTTTGAACTATTAGGACGTACGGTCTGTTTGGAAAGCCACCTAGTAATTGAATTTGTTAAATTACTAGGGTAGCAACTACACAGTATAGTAATTACAATGACCTGCTTGTTTGTCATAATGCAATTACAGTATAATTACAAGAGTACTGTTTGGCTACACAGTATAGTAATTACAATGACCTGCTTGTTTGTCATAATGCAATTACAGTATAATTACAAGAGTACTGTTTGGTTGGACAAGTATAATTACACAATTAAATTAAAATTTTAAACCAAATTTTTAAAAATACAAAAGAGTTCAACGAAGACAAATTTTAATATTATTAAATAATATTAAATTAGTTATTTTTTTTATTTTTTTTATTTTTTTTATTTTTTTTATTTTTTTTATTTTTTTTATTTTTTTTGAAAAAATTATTAATATATTTTCAAATTAGTAATAAAAACAAAGTCACATCTTTAAAAACATCATGGAATGCATGTTTGACAAAAATATTAATATTATAAATATAAATATATAAAATTATTCAATTTGACAAAAAATAATCTATTAATTACGATTGAAAATGAATAGCATGCAATATGAAATAACAAGCCAATCTATTAAAGCAAATAAATTACCACTTAGAAAGCAAACATAAATTCAAACTAAAAAAGTTAACATAATACTCATTTGCAAATTCCAACAAAACTCAAATAAGTTCCAACATAACTTAAGTAAAGATAATTCAAAAGAAAAGAAAAAGCATAGAGTATATGGCGTCCATTCCTTATTGAAATTTCTACTTTAATCCAAAAGCTAGAATAATAATAATGCATTTATATTAAACAAAAATTAGAAAATACGAGACATGGAATCACAAAAAGTAAGGATAGAAAATAGAAGAAAGACAATGAAAGATAAATAATGTAAAATAAATAAAGATTTTAAAAATTAAAAAAAATAAAAATAAAAAAGAAATTAAAATAATAGAAATAAAAAATATAATTAAGTGACTTGTAATTACATCATATAATTACATCATATAATTACCTGCAATTCTCACCTCTCTGGAAATTGGAGAGTGTAATTACTCCCTCCCAATTACACCCTATTCCCTTCTAACCATGTAATTACTTGGCTAAACAAACAGGTCAAACTGTGTAACTACACCAATTACACTCAAATCCAATTCGCAAGTTGCTTCCCAAACAGGCCCTTATTAGAAAAGAATTTATGAAAATTCTTTTAGAGAAAGGGCTTCGGTGCTAGGTGCCAAATTAGGATATGTTGTAGAAAAATGGATGATCTATTCTCTTTTTTTCAAAAAAATTATCTTGAAGATTGTGTAATTGTAACTTGTTGTAGCACTTCGCCAAGAACAATATGCTTCCTTACCTTTCCCCTTCCAAGTCTCTTGCCCTAATTGTGTGATATCATGTTAGTAGAGCAATTGTATCGGGTTTTCCAAACCCATCCCTATCAATTTAGTAGACTTCCCTTGAACTTTAATTCACAAAGAGGCCCTCCTGCCCCACAGGCACCACATGAACCTGACAAGTGTCAGGTGCTTCAAGCTTAGCAGTGGTAAGTAGTTAGGAAAGCAACATTCTAGAATATTATTGCCACATGCTACACGCTTTAAATCTTGTAGATAATACACTCTAGGATATCATTGCCACATGACTTAGGCTTCCAAACATAACATGTTCCCATTGTCTACTTTTATTGAACTCTTCCCCTTCATTCCAAAGCCCCGTCCATAAGGTAAATGATTGTCCTGGGACTCCATCCCCCTCCTTGGGTACCACATGTATCTGCAATCACTATCCACTATAAAACTTCTACCTCATTATGAACCTCCAAAAGCCACATTCAAAAGAGTGCTTTATTGAACAGACGCAAAACCCCACACCCTCAACACCTCATTGGGAAGTGAACACCTTCCAGCAACCAAGTGAAATTTTTATAGACCATCTCTCAACCTTTGGGTTACACTAACTCGAGCCTACATGGTGACATGTAATATGCTCTTAATTGACCACCTTGCCCTTTTTGACAGAGGCCTACTACATCACCCCGCTAGTATCTTCTCGAATTCTTGACTTAGTGGGTCCCAAATTGTATAGTCTTTTTTTAAACAGGGTAAATACTGATTTTATTTTATTTTTAAAACTTAGCAAAAAGGTTCTGCAAGGACATTACAGAGAAACAAAATGCGGAATGCCCCTCTACAAAAACAAAAAGAAAGGATTCCTTTCCATCAATACAAAATCATATCATAGTCAATAAATTCTATCATACTATTTTCATATCTGACTTCTTGGAGGTTACGCTAAAACATCTCGAAGTCATAAACATTTAAACTTATTCTTTTGTACAATATATGGTTTCCCTTAAACGCGTCTCTTCCATTCCTTTCCTCCCACAAAACCCAAGAAACACAAACCGGAACAGTATGCCACTCCTTTCTCACAGATTTCTTTATTCCTCTGACTCCCAAATGGACAAAAGCTCATTCACAACGAAAGGCATTGCAAAACATACTCCCAATATATTGCATTGAAAAACATACTCTGAATATATTAAGGATTTGTTTTTAGATCTGTCTTTTAATATTCGGAGATGAGTACAATTTTCCTCTTAATTGTTGCACATAAAAACCTTGAGTATTTTCCTCTTAATTGTTGAAGGAAAATTCAGCTCAACCCAGAAAGTCGGAAAGTAAAGATGAACTGCATATTGTTCTTTTATTTTTGGTGCGAGGAAAAAAGGATAGGCCCGGAGACCCTTAATATAATATAATATAATTTGATCACTCCTCTCATGTGAAGAGTCAATCGCTCAATTTCTTTGTATAATGGAGGTGCATTTCCCCAAGTGAGACATTCCTTTGTCATAACTCAGGTAAAAAAGGGTAGATTAGCCCCTGATTTCACGCTTTTTTATTTCAAACTACTTGCGTCTATTCTTTATTGGTCCAATGGCCTCACCACAAACTATTGGAGGATGCAGAGATTTTATTAGATATCTTGGGATCCTTGTAAGAAGAATTCGCATCCTTTTTATGTACTTTTTGCTCTACAATTTAGTTACAGCATAGCCTTGGTGTTGATAACTATTAATTTAATAACATTGTTACCTTTCTCAAAGGAATTCCCTAAAGGAACAAAATATCAAAATCCTTTAATATTTCTAAAAGGCGAAAGGAACCCATCGACGGCCTTAATGTTGGCACCAACTTTAACCTCAACACCTCAACTAAGACTTATTCATTTAAACACCTCGTAGGTGCTATGTTATTTTATTTTCAGCACAATGGTAAATACAATGTGTGTGTGATGCACTTGCCGATGATGTGGCAAAATAATACATTAAATTAGGACATGTGGCATTTGATCCCATAATAATATAAAAAATATATTTTGAGCTAAATAAAAAGGAAAGAAAATTACCTTCTATCTTCTATACTCTACCACACATAGCTACCCTACCCCCACATAGCTACCATTCCTCTTCTTTCTTTCTACAAGCACCCACAAGTTCTTCTTCTTCTTCCTTTTCTTTTTTAATTTTTTTTTAAAACAGCTAATATTAGTTAACCCACAAGTTCTTCATCAGTAGGATGAAACCTAAACTCAAGTGGCAATGAAGCCAGTGTGTTATATATATCTATACACACACACTCCAAATTTGGAACTTTTCTTCTTTTTTTTCTTTCTAATTTAACAATATAGAGCAAGATATTGAAGAGGAAGATCCAAATTAAAAAGAAGGGTTCTAATTGAAAACTTAATAGTTCGAGAAGAAGGATAAGGAAGTTGAAGAAAAAGAAAATTTCAGTTGAAGGAATTTGGCGGGGGTTTTATGATAAGAAGACAAAGTAGCTGCTTTTTCCTTTAAATTATTTGTTTTTCCGGATTAAATGATAACTTTTCTAATTTTTCTTCTCAAGCTCAAACAACAATGGAGTTGCGCCGGAAATAATGGAGTTTCGACGAAAAATAATGAAACCCAGATCAAATACTTTTTCCTTTTACTAAGATAGAAAGTAGGAGATTCAGTTGAATGGTAGAGATAGCAGTGATGGTGGCAGACCTCCTCCATTAGTTCCAAATAATCCAAAATGAAAAAATTTTAAGATTTTAAAAAAGTATAACCCAAATCTAATTTTCGCCGGAAATAATAAAATTTCACCGGGGAAAATTATATGAAACCTAGATTTAACCATATGTAGGTTCGCCAGAATTAATGCAGCAACGACAACAACATTATGGTGATAGCGTGAAAAAATTACTGTTGGGGAAGAAAACCCAAATTTTAAGCAAGGCAAGAATGAAGAAGGAGAAGAAGGAACTAAAAGCAAAAGAAATTTAAAAAAATCAGCCATATAATGGGGGTAGGTCAATGATGTTGGAGGACCAAGTTGGACGCCACATCAGCTGAAAAATGCCTTCCACGCGCCTCGGATAGGTGAAAAACACGCACCATGTCAACTGTACAAAAAGTGTCAAAATGACACAACGAAACCCTACATGAGGTGTTTAAATGAACAAGCCTTAGTTTAGGTGTCTTAAGTTAAAGTTTGTGCCAACTTGAAGGGGTTGTCAATGGGTCCCACCTTTCTAAAATCATTGTGTAGGTTATAGAAAAATTTTACCTAAATAATAACATTATATATTTCAATATTTTTGTTTCGCAGAGTCTTATGGAGCAATTGAACTTAAGCGAATATGTAAATGTTTGAATTTATTTATTTTTCCATAAGTCAAGAAATATGCATTAGGTTGAATGTTAAGTGAAGATTCTTAACGATGACCAATATAGAGGATTAATTAACTTTATTTCTAGTACAGAGAATGTCTAATTTTGCCATTTTTCAAAGAAAATGGCAAAGGAACTGATCGCATTTCTTTTATAAGGTAAATAATTTTATTAACAAGTAGAGAAACAACCCTGTATACAAGTCGTATACCAAAAAAAGATACGAAACTGATAGTATTAAGTGTGACAAAATGGGGAAGGGACAATTTATATAATATGAGATGATTAACCTTTTGGAAACAACTCTCTACCACTAAGGTAGGGGCAAGGCCTGCGTACACTCTATCCTCACCAGACTCCACTGTGTGGGAATACATTGGGTATGTTGATGAAACGATTAACCTATTTCCTTATCAAATTGCTAAAACTGAAAGGAGGTAATATACACTAACCATTATATTTATAAGTATAAACTTGTGCCATCCCATGTTAGAATGAAAGAACTTAGTTACTTTTACTTTAGCACAATCCAATCCTCCTTCATTCAAGGAAATCAAGGTCACCCATGGTAATTAAAGATTTTGCGAAAAGAAACTGCTCAAAGTTTGGTAAGCATAAAATAAAAATTTTAAAAACCACTCAATGTGCCCAAAAAGCTCAAATATATTGCCACTCTATTCACTTCATTAATCTTTTTCTTTCTATTCTTTTAAAAAGACATTTCATTAACAACTTCGTTTCTCTTTCTTCATTTCACTCGAACATAAAAAATCAACTTTGACATAATAAATTTATAGAAAACAAAGGACGTAAGGAGGAAAAGATGTCCTCAAAAGCAACATCAAAAGTTATAATGCAAATAAAGTCCTCAGCGTGAATTTTATTGCCAGCCCATTTTTTGTCCATCAATGCTATTCATAAAATAGTATTGTTGTCATACACACTAGGATTACCCATAAAACTACACTCTCCAAAACCAAAGTTGGATACAAAGTTTTATTCAGAGATACACTAACATTTTGCTCAAACTCTTGGGGGGGCTTACCTTTTTCACCATGGATAGCAACAATTTTAAAAGTCAAGACCTCTTGGGCTGCACAGGAATAGAAGACTGCCAGAGTGACACGAAACTTTCTAGCAAAGTGAAATGCTAGTGCAATATACCACTCTAACTTCTAAAAAATATAGCAATCTACCATTTTGACTTTCCTCAAGTCACAAGAACCCTCTATGAACTCTAAGATACTCCCATACATGTATTCCAATTGTTTAATTGTTTGGAAAGGACTTCCACACATTGCATTACTTTGTTTTCATCAGACTTTTGATTAGCAAATACCCTTGTGAATTCGGTGTCTTAAAATGATCCTCAGGTAGGTATGAGAAGCATCTAGAAGAAAGGACAACTGGTTACACCAGCATTGATATGCCTAAAAGAGCGGAACAAGGTGTCCATGCTTCATGGGTGAATCCATGAGTTTCACATAAGTGTTGAAAACTATGACACGCAAAGGCTCCCAGGGCTCTAGTCTCCGAGTTTGAACCTAGCCAAATCTAATATCTATGTTGTTAAAGAAAGGTAGAGGAGCAGGCTCATTATTCATCGGATTATGAATCATCCACCAATAATCTCAAGGATTTCTTGGCTATTAAAAAAAAGTGACGCACAAAGTGATCCAGACGAGAAACCATCGATTCTTTGAATCTCACTTCGAGAAATTGGATTAATTTAAATTGTGCACTTCACTTTAAAGAAGCATGCACTTTTTACTTCTCCGTTTTCATTTCAAGCCCAGGGACCTTGTCACTTTGTTGTGTTTTAACTTTGTAAAAACACTAGTTTGCATAAAATACAAGCATAAAGAACTCATTAGAACCTTATATTTAGATAAGGTGTGCATCCCAGGACTAGTTAATAAGATACTAGATTTGCGCTAACCTTGAAACAACTGTTTTTAAATTAATTAAGATGCGCCCCTAAGATGAAGTGGCGCAATATCATTTGCAAACTAATCAGTGCATAAATAAGCTTACAATCGAGTCATGGGTTAAAGTCTAAACCTGTCTAACTTTTGTATTTTCATTATGTCCTCATTACCGAGTTTAATAATAGGTAGCATGAGTGCCATTTCTCGTAGAATTAGGTAGGGTGCTACAATCTTCAAGCACTCATCATAAGACAACCAAAATTTTAATGTTGCATCGACAAACTCCAAGAATAAACAGCCATAGAATCCAAAAAAAGAAATTCAAATAACTATAAGCATCACTTTATCAAAACAGCTTTTCCTAACACATTCACACTGAGGAAGCATGAGAAGGTTTACAAGGTCAAAAGGAAAAATAAAATACCTGTCCTGCAGATGCCAATAGAGCCCCAAACTCTAGTACTTTGTTCAAGTCAAAACTGCAGGCATAATATACAAAACTCAGTGATCTAACAATGCGAGAATAACATACCTTTCTCAGCCTATTGGCTAAGATCAAGTGTAGTAACAATACAAGAATACCAATGAACTACACAAAAAGAGCAATTGAATATACGTCTAAACAGCCAATAGCGTCAAAAGAAAGAAATACACAGTATATGATATCGTATCAATAAAGATGAATATAGAATGTGCAACCTTCTGAATGAGGTCCCTCCTATTTTAGGATAACATTTAGGCCAAACTACCAATTCTTCAACATTGCCTGAGATTCCTGCTTCAGACATTTTCACCTCTATAGATGAACAGTGTTCAGCCAGAGTCGTATGTTTCACATTCTCCGCAATTGATCCAATGGCATGAGCAGCAGCAACTCTGGTGTCCCACTTTTTACTCCTAAGATATTGTGAAACCTACATTCAGAAGGGAATTGTGGTGGCCACTAAATGTCATACAAGAAGAATCTTCCATCAAATATCAAGAGCAAATTTTTCCTTAACAAACAGAATAATCTAACAAGACAAGAGAACGACATATCCAATCTGAATCAATAAACAACAGTTGCCCATCCAGATTAATAGTTTTGCAAAGGAAATAGCTTGTAATTTACAGGCCAAAGCTTGGACAGAAGACACATGGCAAACAAAGAAGATACACTAAATTTATTTTTTATCAAAATCCCTAATTGATGAGTAGCTCTAGTTACAAGAGTAGATGCCAGTTTTGGCCCCAAGATACCAATATTTGTCTCCAAGTCTTTATTCCTTGGCCTTTAACAGTATTGTGTACCACAAACATCAGTGGACCTAACCGTATAAGGTGGTTTATGAAGGAATTAAAATGTTGTGAGTTGATTGTGTGGTGGATCGTTTGGCAATATGGTGATTCCTCCTCTCTCCTGCAATCTTTGTTTCCCTCTCTGTCCTCTTAATATACTTTTTCACTTTATCTACACTTTTCTGACTCCATTACACTCCTCTCTTATTCTTCTTCCTCCTGTCCGATTGTTGCAAAATTTTTGTTTTTATTGTTGTTCTACTGAAGAGTGAGCAACCTAATGACCCACGTTAAGCAATAACCATCTTGCAAGCCCTCCCCTATTTTCTTGGAAAATTTCTACCTAGACATTTCTAAATTTTATTCCACTAGAAGCTGATCAGTAGTTTCTACTGTGTTGTCATCATTTTGAAAAAACTGAGCAGTAAGCTCAAGACGAACAGCATTTGATACGGAGGCAAGAGGAAAAAAGAAGAGAATCATTTCTGTTACATGACCCAGTCAATAAAGCATCTATTAGTGGCTATAGGTTAATCTTGTGTTTTTTTTCAGTTTGAGTATTGCTTTCAAGTCAAGTTTAATCCGCTGTAATTTACGTTTTCAGCATTGTATACAAATCCAAAAAAAATTATGTTTTTAACATTAACTATGAGGAGAATTTTATCTAAGGTACTTTCTTACAGCAACAACATACCCAGTGTAGTCCCACAAAAGGGGTCTTGGGCGGTACCCCTACCTCATAGAGATAGAGGTAGTTTCCAAAAGACCCTAGGCTTAATATCCTTGCTTAATAGTCCCCTAATTTATTTATATTACTCTTATCAAAAAAAGAAAAATATTCCCTAATTTATTTTTAGGTTATAACTGCTTTGGGTAGGAAGAAAAGGTAACCTATGTGTTCTAAAATTATTTCCCTAACAGGTGTAGGAGAGTTCTTTAAGTTCAAAGACACACTTGCAACTTTCTAAAATCGATATAGTTACAATACTAGAATCATCTATTCTATCTTGGTTGCTTCTTTAGAACTTGTGCAACCTCACAGTAGGAGGTTATACCTAGGGCATTCTAGGTGGAATTCAAATATTATCTCCTCTCTTAGCTAGCTACTACTCACTTGGATGCAGTACACAGCTCTATTTATCTCTTCTATGCTTTTTAGTGATATGAATCGTCACCTATCCTCTGGCTACCCTACAAGCCTTAACGACCAAGTGTTTTTCTAAAGGTTTCACTTCAGAAAATTGGATAAATCTAGTCCCAGCTGGTTATTGTTCCACTGCTCATTTTGTTGAGTTCCACATTTTGGATCTAGACATCTCCTTTCTTATTCAACATCACCTTTTACTACTTCTCCTAGTAGATTCAACTTCCTATTATGTAAAGTTGATGCATAAACAGCTCAATATCCAAGACCTGCTACAAAAACAAAGCCCCAAAAGGTTAAAATATCCATTTATCTGCAATAAATGCATGAAGACTAACATCACATTCAGAACCACACAAACCTTCTCTCTTACATCACCTAATCGCTATACAACAGGAACTAATACGAAGGTACTTTTCTGCCTTTTAAGTGGGGTTGTGTACCCATCTGTCCATTTTATGTCCATTAAAATGGTAACATTTGGAAAAAGCAAGCTGCAATTTGACCAGCAAAGTACTCATTTAATTAACCACACCTATCACTATGTAATGTCCTTGAGAATTACTTCCTTCAGAAATAATATATTGCTGAAATGAGTGCCATCACTATCTAAAACTACAGAATAATGCTAAATTATAGAAAAGATTTAAAACACAAAACTTTCATAGATTTACTGCACATTAACTCAGGGAAACAAGGATTTTTTATCAGAAGACTTCTATCTTCGAATAGATAAATGCCACCACTTCTGACTCCAACACACATAACCGGTTATTGCTCCAACACTGAGACAAGAAATGCAAATTTTTATATAATTATAGAAAAACTGCACACAAAGACATACCTTACTCAACAAAGAGCTCAGGTCCTGAGGATGTGATTTGGCTATTTCACCAATCTGCCTAGCTGCTGTCAATCTTGTTGCTTGAGTCGAGCCAGCTTAATTTTGGTTAAAGTTAACATCAACTAGCCAATATGACTAAAAGCAAGAATACAATCACAAGCAGAAAGAACAAGCTGCACCGGCTTGTTCAATTTTTTTTAGCAAGTTTTTACTGTATTGGAAGAGAAGATTCCTTAAAGGCACAACATATGCATACAAGCTCAAAATGTGTGCCAGCAAACAAAAGGCCTAATTCGCCCTTTTTATCCTGTTAAGAGGTCAAAGCCTGTGTATATTGTGAAGCATTGTAACAAAATACAAAGGATACTGTCTAATAAAGTAAGCAGGCGATTAAGCCGTGATGATTGCTGCTGAGCCATACTGCCCCTGCTATGCCCTAGTCTTCAGCGTCAGTTCTCAATTTCGAGAAGACTGTCAGCCACCATCATCACATATCATTCCCTGTCAATTCTCAGGTTCCCTTCACACACTTGCATGTGTCACTCATGCAATGAGCATACTCTCCTACAAACAACTTTAGCATCATTAATTCACGTTTCAATTCTCCATATACTCGCAACAGCATCAAAATACCACCAAAAAAAGTAATATTTCTACAAACATTCCTAAGACGAACATGCAAAATTAAATTCTGAGATCCATTTTAACAGAAAATTTAGAGAAGAGCCAACAAATTATAATACATATAAGAATTGAAGAATGCTACTGATCCAATTTTCGTATACAAAAACTAATGCAGCATACATAGAGAAACGTAGATAGAGAAAGGAAGGAGAGAATGAAGACGTACCTGGGAAAGGATCTTCTACAATGACCTCTTCCTTGCTGCTTCTTCTTCTTCTTCTTGTGGATTAGGTTATGGTGAAGTGAGAAGAACGAGGGTTTCGATTTATGATAACAGAGGAAGGCAAAGGCATCTTTTTATAAAAGAAAAGAAAAAGAAATTTTCTGCGATTCTGATGTTTTGACCCGACCCGTGATGATCTTCCTACCAAATTCCGAATTTCAAGATCCGCACACGGCGTGGCACCTGCTCGGTGTATTTGGTTTAGGGCCCAGTGGACTTGGGTGGCTAGCCCGAACAATATAATACTTCAACTTTAGGAAATTAAGTTTAGGATATATTTGAAAACTCACTTCATAATTGAGTGATATAATTATTAAAAAAGAAAATTTCGTAAATGAATAATAATTTAGAAGAAGATATATTTAAATAATAATATTTACTTATTTATATAAAACATTTACATAAAATGATAATATTTTATGTGTCATGTGTTGTATTTAACATAGGTAAACGTAACAAAATACAAATATAAAATCTGAAATTTGAGTGATTTTAGGAATTATGTCTCAAATAAAAATTCAGTTACCATAAATCACTCAAGTGATAATTATTCCGTTCCATTAATAATAGGATTCTAATAAAGAACAGAATTCTTATTTACCATAATAACTTGTGAAAAAAAAAAAGAAAAAATTTAACAAAATAGTTTATTTTCTGTTACAAAATAGCAGAATAAGAAAAAGTAAATAATAAATGAATAATTTGTATCATAAAATACAAACAAAATACATACAGGATTATGTATTTGAATGTATGAAAATAGAACTANCTTCTTCTTCTTCTTCTTGTGGATTAGGTTATGGTGAAGTGAGAAGAACGAGGGTTTCGATTTATGATAACAGAGGAAGGCAAAGGCATCTTTTTATAAAAGAAAAGAAAAAGAAATTTTCTGCGATTCTGATGTTTTGACCCGACCCGTATTGATCTTCTACCAAATTCCCGAATTTCAAGATCCGCACACGGCGTGGCACCTGCTCGGTGTATTTGGTTTAGGGCCCAGTGGACTTGGGTGGCTAGCCCGAACAATATAATACTTCAACTTTAGGAAATTAAGTTTAGGATATATTTGAAAACTCACTTCATAATTGAAATTGATATAATTATTAAAAAAGAAAATTTCGTAAATGAATAATAATTTAGAAGAAGATATATTTAAATAATAATATTTACTTATTTATATAAAATGATAATATTTTATGTGTCATGTGTTGTATTTAACATAGGTAAAATGTAACAAAATATAAATACAAAATCTAATCCCAGTGATTTTAGAAATTATGTCTCAAATAAAAATACAGTTACCATAAATCACTCAAGTGATAATTATTTCTTTTCATTAATAATAGGATTCTAATAAAAAACAAAATTCTTATTTATCATAACAACTTGTGAAATAAAAAAGAAATAATTTAACAAAATAGTTTATTTTCTATTACCAAATAGCATAATAAGAAAAAATAAATAATAAATGTATAATTTGTATCATAAAATACAAAAAAAAATACATACAAGATTATGTATTTGGATGTATGAAAATAGACTAATATATATGCTAAAATAAATATTTTGTAAGATAAATACATAACCATTCAACAAAACATTATGCAAATATTTAAATGTATATGTATTTGAATGTATGAAAAATAGAACTAATATATATTCTTGCTAAAATAAATATTTTGTAAAGATAAATACATAACCATTCCAACAAATACGTATCTGAAATATTTAAATGTATATGTATTTGAATGTATGAAAAATAAATTAATATATATTCTGCTAAAATAAATATTTTGTAAAGAAAAATACATAACTATTCCAACAAATATATATACGAAATATTTAAATGTATATGTATAACATAATAACATTATAGTGTTGTAATATGATTTTGTTTTATTCTATAAATACAATTAAATACAATTATATTAAATGAAAAAATAAAAAAATTAAAAAAATTAAAAAAATTAAAAAAATTTTATATATATATATAAAATTTTTTTAATTTTTTTAATTTTTTTAATTTTTTTAACTTTTTAAATATTTTAAAATAGAAAAAATAAAAAAATGTAAATATGTTTTTGTGTGATGAGAGCTAATATATTAGAGCCACGATTTTAATTTTCTACTGTTTTTAATTATTTGTCTAATTTTGACTTGACACTAAGTTTAACAAAGTAAAGAAGATTCTTTCTCTTGTAGTCTTAAATTAAACTAAGGATATGTAAAATGTAACCAAAGGACAAGTGCATTCTGATCTTTAATAACATGTGAGCATTAAAATTAAGGGGATTGTCAAAATAGAAAAGAGTAAATTTTCAAGGATTAAAAAGAAAAAGTAAGACAAAATTTAAATGGACGTATTATTATTATTTTATTAGATTTCTTTATTTAATTTTTTAAAGATCTTATTAATATCTCATAATTCTCTACTTTATAATATTTGTGAAAATTTTATATTTTACATAAAATTTTTACGGTATATTAATATTTTTATCCAACTTGCAGGTATTATTTATATAGATTATAACCTTTATATATTATTTTTAAAAGGTTCTACACCATAACTAAAAATTGATTAATACTTTAAAAAATATTATTCGTTAATATTTTATTAAACTTAAAATACATAAAAATATTAAAACACTAACAAATATATATAATAAAATATTTTTATTCTTTTATTATATACTATTCAAGAAAAAAAAATATTTTTCTTCTTTTTTTCTTTCATATGTTATATTGGCTTTTTTTTTATTTTCTAAAGGTATCATTAATTATATATTTGTGTATTTTAAAATTTATGTAATATTAAATTCTTAGTGAACACAATGAAAGTATCCAACTAAATTTGAGCGTATTAGAAGAAGCATATCCAATTAAGTTTGACCATAGATAAAGAAATATGTTCTTGCATAATTATACTTCTCTTGGCAAATATATATTGACTATTCTTTTTAAATTATTTTCAAATAGTATTTTAAAGGAAGGTCATGTTACGTACAATTTGAGTATATTTTAACATTTATTATTAAAAAGAGAATTGAAATAAAATTTATGTCTTTTAAATTTATCAAGTACATTGAATCATTGTCAAACAAAGTTAGCACCGTATAAATTGCAACTCAATGCACCAATTGAAATTCAAAACTTTTAATAATTATCAAATTAAAACATCAATTTTTTAATTTAAAAATATTTAATTGTAAAAATCTATCTAAATTATATTTAACCTAAGCTTATTTTTAAGAAAATTCTTTTGTCTTCTTTACCTAATATAAAAAATAAACAATTCAAATGAAATAATGTGCATTAAAGAAATAATAAATTATTATATATAAATGTAATATTTTGTTATTTTATTAAATAAAAAATAAACACTTGAGTTATATAATTGAAAGCGATGTTTTTATAATTAAAAGTTCAATGAAAAGAAATACAAATAAAATAGTTCTCTTAAAGAAATAATTTTTTTGGTTACATATAAATATCATATTTTGTTGTACATTTTAGTTATAAAAATTATCAAAAAGATAATTTATAATTAAAAACACTACGTAAAGTAACTTATTTGAGATTCTTTTTTAATTACATAGTAAAGGTGGAAAGTAGTGTATTAAAAAAAAAAAAGAAATTTGAATAAGAAGTGGGCCCATGAAAAAAAACTCAATAGTTGTGTAGTATGCTTATTCAATAGATTGAAATTACTTTTCTACCCTTGGTCTACCACCTCTTCATCTTTCTATATAATGGAAATACCTCTAGTTAATCGTTTGGGTGTTGTATTTTTTACGCAGGTGATGAAACTTTGAATACTCAAAAAATAAAAATTCTAGCCGGTTATAAAATTAAATATTTAATTTTAATTAAATTACATGTTTTTTTTGTTTTTTTAATTAATTTAATTGAATGTTTAAATTATCAATTAAAATATCATAAAGATTTGAATTTTAAAAAAATAAATATTTTAGCTAATTAAATAAAAATATATATTTAAAATTTAAAAAATTAAAATTAGGAATGGAACTTACTTGATTTAACAAAATTATGTAACAATTGCGGTGAGGAAAATATGGGGTTGGAGATGAAGATGATGGAGAGAGAGGATAAGAAATGGGTTGAATGGTAGTTACTATAGTAAATTAAGGAACATGGTAAAAAAGTAAAAATACAAAGTAGAAGAATAAAAAATGACACATTAAATGAAATAAAGTCATTATGTATAATTTTTAAAACTATGACATTATATGTAAATAATTTTTTAAATGTGTCATGATATGTAATAATAATTATATAATTTAATGATTATGATGATTTGTTTATTTACTATAATGTAATTACAAGTGCATTGTTTGATTGCACAAGTGTAATTACATGATTAGATTAAAGTTTTAAAATAAAAGTTAATTATCAAAAATTAATATTTAACAAATATGTGTCTTTATAAATGATTTAAATTACAAATTATGCTTTTAAGTATTACAAATTGATAATTAATAAATAAACAAATCAAAAACAAAACAAAAATAATAAAAAAATTAAAAATATTTTTAATTAATTAATTATGAATTTTATGGTTTTTTTTTGTTGTTTTAATTATTGATTAAAAAAAAATATTTATATTATATATATAATGTCATAAAATTATTTAAATATTTGAAAAATTAATCTATCAATTCTAACTAAAATATGAATGGCATGGAATGTGAAAGAACAAGTCAATACTACTAAAGCAAATAAATTAGAGCGAAAATATAACATTAATTTAGAATTAAGAAAAAAAGTTAACATAACACTCTTATGTCAAATTTCAACATAACATAAAATAAGTTGCAATATAATTTTGAGTAAATAAAATTCAAAAGAAAAGGAAAACACAAGTTTATAACATCATTCACCAATGAAATTATGTTTTAATTCAAAAAATAGAATAATAATGCATTTATGTTAAATGAAGAAAATAAGAATAAAAAATATGAGCAATTACATGGAATCACAAGAAGTAAATGTTGAAAAATGAGAAGAAATGAAATGAAAGATAAATAATGTAAAATAAAAAATATTTAAAACCTATAATATAAAAAAAATAAAAAGTTAGTTTTAAGAGATTTTTTTACTTCTTTTATTTATATTTATTGAATTAAAATAAAATAAAAACAAAGATATTAAAAAGTAACTTTGTAGATACACCATGTAATTACCTAATTTTCACCTCTTGAGGGGAATTGGGGAACCTTGATTACATCCAATAACCATGTAATTAACTGGCCAAACAAACGGGTCAAGCGTATAATTACATTCAATTACACTCAAATTCAATCGTATTTTTAAAGGTGGAGGTGTGAGGCGAGGCATTTCCCATTAGCGAGTAGAGGGTAAGCCGAGACAAGGATTATAAGTCCCATGGATCTACAAGATATATATCTCATGTTTTAATATTACTAAGAAAATAAGCAAAAAATAATATTTTCAATAATTACGCAAATAAATTCAAACAAATCCCAATAATATAGGGAAATTATTATATATAATTATTATTTGAGAAAGATAACAACAACAAAAATAATATGTAATAGCCAAGATAATCTTTAAAATAAAAATCATCATCTACTTCATCGTCAGTCTCATGTACTTCTTCCCATTCTCAACTAATATTTACATTATTCTTTGTTTTATATATATATATATATATATATATATATATATATATATATATATATATATATATTTCAAAAAGAAGGATAAATATAATATTATAATATAAAAATATAAGTAAAGTTTATCAAGATCATAGGGCTATGAAATTTCTATCCTTTCATTTTTAGGCATAATCATTAAAAAAAAATTATTTATAGAGTTATTTTCTATGAGAGTTGTTTTTATTATTGATATATTCTAGAAAAAATGATTACAATATGAAAACATAATAGCATAAAGATAAATATCATTACATTAATAAAAATATTATTTGTAAAAAAATATTTTTAAAGTAATAAAAATCAAATTTAACCGCTTAGAAACTTATGCCCCAAATTTTAAGAATTACGCTTTATGGATACATATTAACTTATTTGTGCCTAGGTGTATTTTTGGTACACACGTCAGGAACTCATGCAGGACTCACCCGAAAACACATTTGAAAACACTAAATTTAATTACTGGTGGTTTCCAAATATGTCCTTAGTGTCTTTTAAAGTATGTGATTTGAGTTTTTCTTCCCGCTTAACAAAATATTTAAAAATATTATTAATTTAAAAAAATTGTTAGAAAGAATTTTATATTGCTCATAAGGCATAGGTTATAAGGTTTATTTATAAAATTGAATTTGTGGTCAATTAAATAAGTTCATTGTCTTGAATATTTTAATATCTACTTTACGAACAAAAGTTGGAATATGTCCGATGGGGCAACATAACTCTAAATTCTAACTTTTTCCTATAAGGTATAACTTATGATCAATTGAACGGAGCTCGCTATCTTAATATGTGCGAAGATATGCACCCTATAAGGTATAACTTATGATCAATTGAACAGGCTCGCTATCTTAATATGTACTGAATGTCTGCCTTACAGATAAAACTTAGATGTGCAACACACCTGAGTTCTAACTTTTACCTATAAGGAAGAACTTCGGGCAATTGAGCATTTCACTTTCTTAGAATATCGCGTACGTCTTTCTTATGGGCAAAAGTTAGAATTTTTTGAAGCTGAGGTCATTTTAAAATTAAAAAAAATTTCAACGAGTCAAAAAAAATCAAGACCACCCCTTATGGAAGTCATTTTTGTTGGACTTTTCTTATGGAGGATAAAATGTCAACACTAACTCATCTTAGGGCCATTTATGAACTTGACCTCATTACGTATGTTATCCCGCCTAATAAGCATCATATTGAGTTTAGAGATTTTTTTATCGAGTCATTTTCAAGAATGTCTCTATTTTGGAGTAATCTTTAATTTTTGGTTCTTCATCACTTTAAGTAACAAAAATATAGTTAAACATATCTTTGATATTTTAAAAAGATCACAAGGCAAAATTAAGAAGACACAAATTATGCCTTACAATGCATAACTTAGAGCCCGTTTGGATTATCTGTAAAAAAGTGATTTTTTAAAAACATAAATGCTTAAAGTATTTTTTAAGTGCTTAAACTTATTTTATAAATAATAAATATATGTTTAAATAAAAGTGTTTGAAGCTAAAAAATGTTATTGATGTGTTTGGGCTTTGGTACACAAGTGTTGTTAAGCATTTTTTTAGTCGAAATGACTGAAATACCCTAAATGAAAATAAGAGAAGAGAGACACTTTAGGGTTTTAGATAGTAAGGTTAGTATTGAAATTAGAAAAAATAGAGGGGATAAAAGGGTGAAGTTCTTAGTCAACCTAAAATAATTTTAAACCAAAAAGTAAAAAGTTGGGGGATGCAAAAGTTTTGACTATCAAAGCAATTTTAAACTTATTTTACACACTTTTTTATTTTACCAAATAGTTAAAAAAGTTCAAAAGAGCTTAAAGACCAGTTTTTAAGCCAATTCAAACGAACTTACGTTGATAGAGGTTAAATTCTCTATATCCTTGCTGGACAAGGCAAAGATTCTATAAACTTTTACAAAAAAATTCGAAGGCACTATTATGTCTAACAAGGCATAATTTATTCAAATCAACTTATTTCGAGAAATGTTTTTTTCAAAAGCACTTATCAAAAAAGTACTTTTGGTTAGCAATAGTTTATGTTTGGCTAATAAATTTAAAAAATACTTTTGAGTAGCAATTAGTGTTTGACCAAGTTTTTGAAAAGTAATTCTAAGTGTATTTTTCACAAAAGTGCTTTTCAAATAAGTACTTTTGGAGAGAAGCTACTTTTTTTAGCTTCTGAAAAACAGCTTCTGCTACTCCCTAAAAACACTTATTTTCTCTCAAAAGTTTGGCCAAACCCCTCTTTTTTTTTTAATTTTAAAATAAGTACTTTTAAAAAAAAAAAAAACCACTTTTAGCCTCCCAGAAGTTTGGCCAAACAGGCTATAAGCCTTTGTCAGACAAGGTAAAGATTTTCTAAACTTTTGCGAAAATTTCATAAGGCAAATTCACAATGCACAAGTTATGTTTTACAAGGTATAACTTATTCAGACGAACTTATGTTGATAGAGGCGAAGTGCTCTAAATCTTTGTCGGGCAAGGCAAAGGTTCTCTAAACTTTTGCAAAAAAAATCACGAGGTAAAATTCGAAACGCACAAGTTATTCTTACAAGCATAACTTATTTATATACGGACTTATATTGATAAAGGCTAAGTTTTCTAAACCTTTAGGAAATGATTTTTTAAATTTTTTCCTCGCGAATAAGTAACTACACAATTTATGTTAGATAATTTTGTTTTACAAAATTAGGTTATAATTAAAGGTACTTTACACATAAATTTTTATTAAACGAGAAGTAAGGCAAAAATTAAAGACCACCAATTTAAGGGGCAAAAATTTAAAAATCACCAATTTGAGAGTCAATTCGTGTAAAAACTTATTTTTTATGTCCTAGGCGGAAAGAAAAGTGACAAATATTATTCCTAGTCCATTTCATTATTTTCATAAGAGCTTGTTTGGCTTAGGTTAGCTGAT
>JACEIK010000323.1:328847-345012 GCA_018107945.1 Datura stramonium | reverse complement strand
CTAATATACTCTCATTTAGTTTCATGCCAAAATAGTTACTACTGACTACTAAGAAACCTCTAATTCAAACTATTTGAAAATTTACAAAATCTAAATTTTCCCTATAAATAGGAGTCATTTCTAGACTAAGAAACACACACAACAACAACAAAGATTTGATTCTCATCCAAACAAATACAATTCTCCTCTCCTTCCTCTTCTTTAGCCATGGGGAGAAAGAAAGTGAAACTTACTTATATTAAAAATAAAACCGAGAGGGAAGTCTCATACAAAAAAAGAAAGAAAGTGTTCTTGAAAAAGGCTCATGAACTCAGCACACTTTGCAACGTTGAAGTGGCTAGCGTCTTTTATAATTCTTACCATGATAAACCTATGGTGTTTCCAAATCGTGAAGCTGCAATCAATACTTTTACAAAGTTTAGGGCACTTCCAACGTTAGTTCAATCAAAAAATATGGTGACAAGAGAAGAATTCACCAAGAAAATGATTGAAAAGATGAAGGAAAAACTGTAGAAGTTAAGAAAAGAAAACGATATCAGAGAAATGAAAATCATGATGAATGAAATCGTGAAGGGAAAAGCTATTCTCGCTGACCTTCACCCTAATGATTTCAATAATTAGATGTATGTGATGAATCAACACATCAAAAAAGTACGTGAAGTGCAAAAAAAGAGGGTTAACAGAGAGGGTTCTACATCGAATGCCTCTCAACCCATTATTGAACCGATGGTACATGGAGGGACCAACTTAGAGGGACCAATAGAGGAAGGTCCAATATCTACGGTTTCCTTTGGTGACTCCATCGATGGTTCCTGGAGGGGCCATCAATGCCAATGAATAACTATCAGTACTATTCTATTGACTTTCCACAGAATCCAGCGTTGTCTGAGTGATAGACTGGAACGATGATAATGTAATGACTTTATTTGACGATTCATATTGGAATAACATAAATGTTCAAGATCCAAACCACAACAATAATTTCTAAGGACGTAGGACCAATGTATGTATCTTTTAGTTAAAAAGGTTTTTGTAGGTCCATGTTGTCCCTTGAACTCTATATGTCTTTTACTAATTTACATGTCTAAGTTGTGTCACAACACTCTCTACATCTCTTTCCTTTTGTGCTTATATCGTATATGTTTTTTTCAAAATCACTTATTTTATTCACTTATTAAATATATGTATAATTTTTAATTAGAAACGTTTGTCATTTATTGAGAGATAACTTTATTTATTTTAATTTTTGGTCAAACTAATTAATCTGGCGTGATCTTTATTTCTTTTAGCAACTTGTTCAGCCATGAAATAATAAAATATATAAAAATAACTTGTTGTTTATATCTATAAAAAAATATAGGCTCTCTCAACCTTATCTCAAATGGTTTTAAAAGATGATCAATATAATTTTTTTTTGGATAGAAGGTGGTACATCAACAGATCCAGCAAGAAAACTTAGATAGATTCTTCTTTTTTAAACATTAGTTTCGTAAAACAGGTTATAAAAATTTATTTAGATTGACTTATTTTAAATATTGAGAAATTAAAATATTTTAAAATATTTTTATCGTATCTGAATAAGTTTAAAAAATATTTTTATATTAAAATAACAAAAATAGATTAAAAAAATTATAAATTAAAAATACTAACTCATATATCCATTGGAACATACCGTAAATAATTTGAGAAAATCAACTAGTACAATAAAAAGTAAAAAATAAATATGGTGAAAAGTGATTAAACAATCCTACCAAATCACACATTCCCCACTCCACAGTCCTTGCTCACCACGCTACCCAATCGAAACTTGATAATATCACCTCCGCCAACACCTACAGGAATCACCAATCGACGAAAGTCATCTACAAAGACGTATCGCACTCTTCCAATCTATCCAAAATCAACAACGCCTTTCACTCTCCCCAGATCCTATCACGTAAACTCTAATTATTTCTTTTATTTTATGAATGAAATGAGTTTTATTATTTTGTTGAGCATTTATCAATCATGCTTTACTGGAAAAGGTTGTGATTTTATAGTATATGTTTTTGTATGTGTTAAAGATGGAAATAGGAAATGGTGTTCCAACTCACCCACGTAAAAAAGGATGGCATTCTTACTATTGCCATTCTTTTTTGGACGGAGGGAATAATTTTTTTGGTAAATCTCTTTTTTTTTAAGTTAATATTTTGAATGTAGGTTATAATTGTGTAAAATTAGGATTGAGTTACCGAATGGAACTGTGAAGGAGGGGAAGAAATGGAATACAACGCCTTCGGATATAGCAAAGGAGATATCCAAGAGCTTGGCTTCCAATGCTTTGATAGCAAAGGTGAATGGGGTGCTTTGGGATTTGTCGAGGCCATTGGAGAGTGACTGTAAGCTCGAGCTCTTCACTTTTGACAGTGACGAGGGTCGCGATACTTTTTGGCACTCGGAGGCTCACATTCTTGGCAGAGGTTTTAGCCCTTTGTCTAATACATTGTGCTTGTCTCTTCATCAAGTTTTAATTTTTGAAAAACTGTTTTTAGTAAAGTACTTGCTATGCTCTTTATTAAGTTTTGATTTTTTTGGTGGTTTTCTTAGTCACTGGAGAGGCAATATGGCTGCAGATTGTGTATTGGACCCTGTACAACAAGAGGAGAGATATCCCATTTGCCTTTTTTTAAAAATAGTTTAGAGGTGTTCTGAAATCTGAGACAATATTTTCTAGTATTGGAATGAAATGGCCCCGAAAAGAGCACGATGGGGGAGGATTCATATAGTCCATGGCTTTGAGGCATAGTTGATTGATTAGTTTGGGGTCTAAATCATGTTAGAAACCTTTTCTTGTCTTGCATGGCTGATGGAGTTTTGGGAGAGTTATTGCATTTCTTCTGTATGAATTGATTAAAGTGAAACGTCTAGCTATCTAATTATAAGCTTAAGTAGTTTCCAAAAAATAATTTAACTTTGGTTGGTACTTATTGTTTAACCACTTTATTTGATAGCTGATATCATTGTAAAGACATTGGGACAATTCTACATCCCACCTTCAGTATCTTTAGTTACTGCATTAACTGCAGCCATATCCTATGGTTGATTTTCCGGTTGAAAGATCCATCCTAAGAAAAAAGCCCATCAAAATTTTGTCCTCAGTACTATCATTTGAATGTGGCATTTCATCATTTGAGCCTAACATATTAGTGATGAACTAACTTCTCAAGAAATCCATATTCCTTGAAAATGAGTTAGGCAAATTTTGATAACATTGTTATTCTCAAAAAACTAAATAAGATAACATTGTTTCACTACCTGCTCCCTCCTCCCCGCTGGCTCTCTCTCATCATAGTTTATTCTTTACTCAGTTCATATTGCTTCCAATCTGTTATGACATGTCTAAACTGCCTCTCCAGGGTTTCTATTATGATGCCTTTTACGGTGATCTAGGGTTAAACAAGGATCATTTTAAAGGGATTGAGGCGGAGGAAGCAAAAGCTGTTTTGGTATTACTCTTTTATCTGTCAGAGCTGCTTGTTGTCTCTTGGATTTTATACCTTCCACGGTTCTGTCTTTTGGAGTTTCTCTGTTCTGATTGTTTGTAAAAAAGGGATTAAATGATTTATGGTTGGGTATTATATTTCTTGTTGCACTGATGTGATTTCTTTCTTTGATTGGTGACTTCCACGTGATTATAAACTTAGTAAAAGGTTTCACTTTCTGTGCTATATGGTTAGGAAGTTGGTAAAAGGGAAAGTGCTTCTCAATAAATTTGATGTGTTTTGTGCCAGTCTTTTGTCAAGTAAATTCAAAACAGAACTGATTTTGCTGATTGCTGAACTAAGAGCAATTCTTTAGTTAAGATAATCGTTGGAATGTCTCCAACCCTGTTATAGAGTTTTCACCAGATAAGGACCACTACGTATACATCCGGTGGATACAGCTGCACACAACCAATTATTTTTTGTCTTTTTTGTATATGCTCTCTTACTGTAGATGAAATCTTCTTTCTTCTATGATCCTACGTACATACCTAATCAGGGATGCAACCATAAGATTGAACCAAAGTGTAAGATATAGATTAGGAATGATAGGCGCTGTTGAAGATCTTTATCGTCACTCAATTAGCACCTCAATAGTTTATCTTCTCTTTTCTTATTAGCAAGGACCACAATGCTCTTTCCTGTTGTTGCAGTATGTTGTTTATTTTTTTCCTGCATTAATTCCAAAATGCATGATGCAACTAACTTCCCTTGATTTCTCAGGAGGAACAGCCTTTTGAACGCATTGAAGTTTCACGGCAACAAGCTCTTGGTATGTTCTCTGATAATAGGTTTAAGGTTGAATAGCTGTGATCGTCCATCCCTTGTCCTTCCAGACTATTCTTTGTGCAACAATTTTCAGGAAATGTTCTCTATTGTAATCTTACATCTTAATTTATTTTTCCCCATCTTTTAATTAGGTTGAAATCATTGAAGATTTACCTGAAGATAAAACAATCACCGTATATAGATGTGGCCCCTTGGTTGATCTATTCCGTGGTCCACATATACCAAATACATCTTTTGTTAAAGCACTAGCTTGTACAAAGGTGTGTTGCTGTGTGTCTTCTAGAAGAAAGAGTCTGCCTATGTGTGTTGATTTGTTTTTTCTCTTTTCTGATCAATTTAATGATTCTAGGCTTCATCAGCATATTGGAGGGGAGACAAGGACCATGACAGCTTGCAAAGAGTTTATGGAATATCTTATCCAGATCAGAAATGGTTGAAGGTGACTTTCAAACGCTGGATACGTCGTTTCTGCATTTAACTTCTTCTGCCACTATGCCTTTCTGTAATAATCAGTACCAAAAAGAATTATAAAAATTGTTCCTTAAAAAAGGACAATGAAACTGCAGACCACTTAATATTCATATGCTCAATATCTTCCCTTCCTTCAATGGATGAAAAGGAAACAAAAATGGATAGAGAAAAAAGAGGAAATAATCCCTTATATTGTGTGAGATGGTTTAGTGCTCAAAATTATTTTAGGGTGATAATCTTTGGAGTTGCTTTGTCCATTTTAAAAGTATCTGATGTTGCAAAGCTGAATCCATCAATGTGTATCTGGTGTCACCTCTTGTGAGTCGTGGTTGCATTACAGTTACATTTACTCTTTTGGATTGTTTGCTCTAGCTCGTTCATCCAGTTAGGTGGCTTTTTCTGATGCTTTCTTGTTCGTGTTTCATTGTATTTACATATCCTCTTTAAGCATGTAAGTAAACTAGCTCATTGTGCCTATCCCTTTTCGTTTCATCTATATATTTTGTTGTCTTTTTTTTAAAGATAGTTTAGTGGGTTTGGTAGGAGATGAAGCACATGTCGTTGTACATTATTTGGGTACTAGCTTGATGAATTAGTGAAATAGTAGTTTATTTATCAGTAAAAGCAAAAGTTTAGAGTATTGGTGTTATCCTGACTCCTGAGAAAGGAGAAAAGGTCATAGTACTGCTTCCAATGAGGACTTTTTTTAGTAAAACTATTTCTGTTATAGGAATATCTAGCGCTGCTGGAGGAAGCAAAGAAATACGATCACAGAGAGCTGACTAAGAAACAGGAGCTTTTCTTCTTTCATCCATTAAGGTATGCCTTGAAATTATTTTACCTTATTATAGAAAAAAAAAATGAAAGAAGGTGGGCCTTGTAATTCCACTATAGGTGAAATGTTTCATAATTTTTAAATGTGAATCGTGCATTGCAGCCCTGGAAGTTGTTTCTTTCTTCCACATGGTGCTCGAGTTTGCAACAAATTGCTGGAGTTCATACGGAGTCAATATTGGAAGAGAGGCTATGAGGAGGTAACTAGCTTTGTGCTTAAGTATATTGGTTGGAAGGACTATTTGAGCCACAAACTGGAAGAATATAAGTTTAGTTTGAACTGCTGGGCCTATTGACTGGTTGGAATTCAGTCTGGACAATTGCAGAAACTGTTTGTTTTCTAAAACAACATTTATTTCTTTATTTCATTTGAGATGGATAGTCACTCCTCGTTATTTAGTAGACTGAATCTTTTTTTCCCTCTTGTTGAAAGAGATCAGCGTCCGGTGCCTTAAAATTCTTCATTGACAATCAATTACTTCCTTTGACTGGATCAAACTAGCAAGGATATGGAGACGTGATCATGAACACAGGGACTATACTTTTAAAATGAAGGGAACATGACCCAAATAAACCCTTTTAGAATAAAGGATATGAAGCTGGATTAGTCTTACAAAAGTATCTATAACTATAAATTATAAAATTAAAAGGCGTGCAACAGTCCCATAATTCTTAGTTCTAGAAAAGCATCCTAAATAGCATTAAGTACCAAACAAAACATATGGAAAAAAGTCTATTGTGCAGGGATCAACATATAAATGAGAGGCATAGGATAAAAGCAGCCAGTAGCACGGAACAAAATTCGTGAATGAGAAGAACAGTCATAGACCGTAAGAGAACACAGTAACTTTGAGAAAAGAAAAAGACTAATTAGGGGTACTATAAAGGTGGAGCCAGTTCCTTTTATTCATCAAACCAGGTTCTTTTCTTCTTCAATCAGACTTTGAGTAAGAATGATGTTTGTTCTTTGAGTTCAACTTTGTATTCTCTATTCCACGGAGTTCCTAAGGTGGTGATTGGAAGCTTTGGCAGTGTGTTGGACCTTAATTTATTTATTTTGATTGGTTAAAAGTATTGTATTAAAGAGAAGCAAACTGCTGCAAAGTATTTATATAGGAAAGCCTCATTACAGGTTGTGTAATTAGCTCAAAAAGTCTATCATGGCCTCCCAATGAAACATTAAGAAATGCATCTGTTCTTAATGCTGATAAACAGATTTCTTTTTCTCTAAAGAATTCTTGTGTTCCTTTCTTTCCAGATGATTCACCAGATGGCAGCTACCAGTTGGATTCCTTAATTCCTGGTAGCATGTTCTAACCTTGAATAGACCCTTGGCATGTTCTAACCTTGAATAGACCCTTGGCATCCCTTTTCCAAATTGAAGAGTCAACTTTAGCTTGAACGAGATTAATCCGGTTAAGTTGGCGAGGTAAAGATGACACCATTTAAATCTTGTTAACAGACTCCAATATTCTTACCAAAGATTAGGCGTAATTGCTGTCTCAACATTAGACACTCCTTACTCAATCAAGGGAGACTTGTAATCAGAGAACACACATGTACTAAAGAGATTAAAAAGAACAGAAAGGGAAAATTGTGTCTGACCTGCATCCTGTGTCGATACAACATTACATGCAGTGTCAGCTACATATGATGTGATATTGTGTCTTTCTCTTCCTTCTGTTGTTTCCTCTTGGACTATGAATTCTCTCTGCTTTTTCTCTTTTTTCTCTCTCTCCCACTCCTCAGGCAAAAGGTTGAACTATTGAAGCTTAACCCTGCCTTTTTCTGGTTCAGGGATTAAAAAAATCAATAGAATTATGTGCTATTCTGTTTATGAGTGCTTGTCTTGTTACATGATTAGGTTTGGAGTCCAAATATGTACAATATGCAGCTGTGGGAAACTTCTGGTCATGCTGCAAATTACAAGGAGAACATGTTTGTGTTTGAGGTAAATTTTGGTGTACTAGTAGCAGCTTTGAATTTTCTTTTTTGATGATATGGTGTATCTGAATAAGTATTTCATATTTTCAAAACCTCTAATTTCTGGAATATAGATAATTCTAGGGGTATTTAAAGGCAGAAAAGGATATTTTTTTTAAAGTAAAACTCGAAGCACATATATTTAGCTCTCTTAGACTTTTGTTGTAAAGATGCGAATGTACAGAAGTAGATAGTATGGTTACTTTTCTTAGTCTTTCAAATGTGGATAGTGTATGGAGAAGCACACTGCAGATGGTTGCACTACTCAGTCATTGCGCTCTCCGGGTGCCTATTCTTTTATAAAATTTTCATTACATTTTTGAAAAAAGGAGTAATTAATGCCACTAAGAGAAGCACTTCTTTATCTATACAAATGAGTGATGTAAAATTTATGAACAACATAGAACTCTAAAGTCCGGTTCTGATCAAGTAACTGGAGTTAAATAATCCTACTAACACTCATATCGGAGAAGACCATGTGAAATAGGCATGGTGTTTAAGCTGGGAAGGATGTAGGGCTGGCCCACTATCCCCGAGTTTCAAAGGTTGCGGTTGGTCTTAAGGGTTGGCTCCAAACAAATTTCTCAGTCATAAAAAAACACTACACTCATATCAGGGAAAGAATAGGCATCCTTATTTAACAACAATAACATATCCAGTATAACCCCACAAGTAGGGTCTTGTGGGGTCCGGGGAGGGTGTGCAGACCTTACTCCTTTCTTTGTGGGTAGAAAGACTGTTTCTGAAAGACCCTCGTATCAAAAGAAAGGAAAACGAAGCATGTTTGCAAGAAAAATATGACAGTATACTAGCAAGATGCAAAGCAACTAAAACAAGAAACCAAGGGCTAGAAAGGAAAAAATAACATCAGCAAAGTGGCAAGATGGGTGCAACCAAAAAAAAGCAACATGTAACACTGAGCGTAGTAGAAGATACTATGCAAGTAATAAACAGGAATACTGCTAATAAGGAGAAAAGGGGAGGAGAAGATTAGCACCCAATCTCTCCCACATAAAGGTGCTACAATGCCCGGCTATCTACTAACCTTCTACCCTAATTCTCGACCTCAAAATCTTCCTATCTAGGGTCACGTCCTCAGTAAGTCGAAGGTGTGCCATGTCCTGCCCAATCACTTTCCCCCAGTACTTCTTCGGCCTATCTCTACCTCTCTTGACATCCACTATAGCCAACCTCTCCCACCTCCTCACGGGTGCATCCACACACCTCCTCTTCACGTGCCTGATCTTAGTCTCGCTTCCCTCATCTTATCCTCCCACCAGAGGCCACTCCCACCTTGCCTCGAATAGCTTCATTCCTATCATATCTCTTCTAGCATGCGCACACATCCATCTGAGCATCCTCATCTCTGCTATCTTCATCTTTTGAACCTATGTGTTCTTAACTGGCCAACCCTCAGCCCTATACAACAAAGCAGGTGTAACAATCGCTTTGTAGAATTTATTGCAGGTTATTTAACTAGGATAAAAATTGCCAGATAATTAGTAGAAATAAGACAGACCTTCATTTATTTGAAGTATTTAGTTCTGACAAATAAGAATTTGCACTTTTGCTAGCTAGGGTTGTAGTATATTGTCTTGTAAGAAGTGGTGCCTCTAGCAACTGATTTTAGCTAGGTGCTATCTTTCCTAATTAATGGTTCTTGCTTTGTTCGCCTGCAGATTGAAAAGCAAGAATTTGGACTGAAGCCAATGAACTGCCCGGGTCATTGTTTAATATTTGATCACAGGGTTCGTTCCTACAGGGGTGAGATTTTCCAATAGTACTTTGCTTCTTCTTTGATCTGCCCAACAGTTACTTTCCTTTTTTCTTGCTTTACTTGCACGTTTTAGTTGTAGTATTGGTCTTGCATGCAATTTCTTGAAAGTAAGTCATGCCTAATCTGAGATTTTGATGGTAACATAGAGGACACTTAGTATACTTCTTGTATGCGGGTGTTTTCTTGCTCTTATTTATAAAGTTTTATTACTTGATCAATAAAACATAAAGGACACTTCATCCAGAAAAGACATAAAGGACGCTTGACAACAAAATGTTGGTGCTACTAATAACTGCAAAGACACTATTTTATTGTCCTTGGTATCTATTCTAACATCAGATGGTCAAATTACAAAGAAGCTCAGCGTAGTGCACCTTGTTGAATGGTGAAATTTCATGGAGATTTGTTATCTAAAAGGAAGGCTGTTTAAACGTGCAACATGTTCACTGCAAATATTTTGTCTTTTCATAAAATCCAAGATCTTCTGATTATCAGTGCGAGCCTATAGCTGTCTGCTGCACCATACCCGAACTTAGTTTCGTCTTTCTAGTACCTCTAATTTCTCATTGATGTCATTGCCACTGCAAGCAACACATTAATCATTAACCAGCTGTCCAACAATGCAGAGCTACCACTTCGTCTGGCTGACTTTGGGGTTCTGCACAGGAATGATACCAGCGGCGCACTTACTGGGTTAACGCGCGTCAGGAGATTTCAGCAGGTATCACCTTTTTTGTTTCCATTTCATCTTTTATAGATGATCATGCTAGTGTTTTCCTTGAGGAGCATTAGTTATTTGTTTGATACAAATTTCCCCTGTTTCTTCCTGCGTAAGAAGCAACCTATAGGCTCTTAGGTCCTTTTATTCCATTTTTTTTTCACATTGTTTAATTGGCGGTTATATTTCTTTGGTTATTTCATAACTGGGATAATCTATTGCCAAGGAACTTCTTCCTGTAGAACATGTTTCTACTGAACATCTTGATGGCTGTGTTGTGCTAAAACAACCTTTTTTATAACCCTATTCCTTCGCAGGATGATGCTCACATCTTTTGCAGAGAGTCACAGGTGTGTTAAGATTTACGATTATGTGCAGTTAACAACTTAACATATACATTATTTGGAAACTAGTTTGACCTAAGTTCTTCATGTTGCAGATTAAGGATGAAGTCAAGGGTGTCTTAGAGTTCATCAGCTATGTGTATAAGATTTTTGGTTTCACTTTTGACCTGAAGTTATCAACGGTACAGCTTTATCTATTCCATTATCCTTCAAATTCGTTATACGCGATTTCAGCTGATATTGATACTACATACATTTATTGTTTTAATAGTCATTACAGATAGTTGCCGTGAATATGGAACATCATTTTGTGAATGTTTTCCACATTTTACACATGCGTACATTCTCTTTCGATGTATACTGACACATATTTCTGACTTGCAGAGGCCTGAAAAATATCTCGGAGACATAGAAACTTGGATAAAGGCTGAAACTGCTCTTTCCGAAGCATTGAATGAGCATGGAAAGCCCTGGGAGGTTTGCTATCAATTTTGTTGGATTTTAAAATGTAAAAATTTCAGACTGTTAGACTACATTTATAATGATTGTACTCCCTTTTTGTCGTTTAAAAATGGTTTTACTCCTATTTTTGGTGCTTTTTTTTTTTATAGTTCATTCCAATTTATGAGTCAAATCATGACTTCAATTTTCTTTTTTAGAAAATCTTCATAAATTTTTTTATGTCAGATCACAACATAATACTGGCTCCATTTTACATTTCTACTATAAAAATTTGTTTTTACCTTCACAAGTTTTAGGAATTCTAATTTGACTTATGTTTACTTCAATTATTTAATCTAATATCTTAGACTCCTCTCACAATCAAATATGGTCATATAAAATGAGATGGAGGGCTACATTTTTCGGGTTACCTGAAACAGAGAAAGTGAGGGTTGGGGGTTGTCCCTCTAGCAATTTTCCTGTTTATATATGGAAAATGAGGTAGTCCGTGTTTGTATCAGTGTTTTTTTGGTCATTTCTTTTTCTTAATTGCTTTAATATTGCCTTTTACTTAAAGAATCCCATTTAATTAGATCAATGAAGGAGATGGAGCAGTTTATGGGCCAAAAATTGATATAAGTGTTTCTGATGCAATGAAGAGGAAATTCCAGTGTGCGACATTGCAGGTCATAGTTGTTCTCATTCTCCTTGGTTCATTTCCACAAACAGTATCATTCTTCACCTTTGAAATTCATCTGCCTTAAAAGTTTTTCTGCATGTTCTTTTATACCATGTTGGAAGAATCATCTGAATGCTGTGTTTTTCAGCTTGATTTCCAACTTCCTCAACGTTTCAACCTATCATACTCAGCAGAAGATGAAAGTAAGAGAGAGAGACCAGTTATGATACATAGAGCGATCCTTGGGTCAGTTGAGCGTATGTTCGCTATTCTTTTGGAGCATTTCAAGGGGAAATGGCCTTTCTGGCTTAGTCCACGTCAAGCAATGGTCTGCCCTGTTTCCGACAAATCTCTGTCGTATGCACTTAAGGTTGGTTACATTTACATACTTTATCCTTTTGATGTATTAATGATTTGGGAAAAAACTCAAATATGCCATCAAACTATTGGAAATGGCTCAACCATGCCATCCGTTAATAGTTTGACTCATTTATGACACCAACGTAACCCAAAGTGCCTATTCGTGCCACTATATATTAACGGCTCAAACAACCGATTTTAAGATACCAGGATTGGACACGCGGCCTCCAATTAAAGGTCCACGTCATTTACCGGTCCCACCAAATTAAAATCCATCTCAATTAAATTAACCCACCCAAAAATTGAATCCAGCCCACCCTTTTAACCCAAAGCCAGCCAACCCTTTGTCTTCTTCACTGCTTCGGCGAGGAGCTTCTAGCTTTGGTGAACCAGAGCAACCAGCCACAAAACACAGCCCCTTCCTCTCTTCATCTTTGAAGCTCTCATCCTCTTCTCATCTTCTTTTTGTTTCTTTTTGCAATAGAGATGCATCAAATAGATCCATAATCAATCATGGCAATGGTGAAATCAAAAGAATATCTTTCATAATCAGCAAATGTGAGAAGAGCATCGCATTTGTAATGCGATGGTCATCGGTTCGATTCCGATAGCCGGCTTTTCCCTATTCTTTTTTTTATTCCATTTTTTAGATGATTGATAATGTTCCTTTGAAATCAAAGAAAGCAAATGGAGTAAAAGCAAGGTCACCGGAAAGTTAAACAACATCGTCGGAATATCAAATATTTCATCCAGATATGCAAAAGAAACGAACATAATAACATGTAAAATCAATAAAATCCAGATCACCTGAGAGAAATGGAGCATTTTCCGGCGAGAACAACGACGTCGGATGACTACTACAATGGCAAACACTTGAGCAGTCGCTTGAAAATCTATTTTTTGATGGATTGCAAAAATATATATATAAAAAAAAGAGGAGAAGAGGACGAGAACTTCAAAGATGAAGAGGGAAAGGAGCTGTGTTTTGTGGCTGGTTGCTCCAGTTCACCGGAGCTAGAAGCTCTCGCCGGAGCAGTGAAGAAGACAAAGGGGTTGGTTGGTTTTGGGTTAAAAGGGTGGGTCGGATTCAATTCTTGGGTGGGTTAACTTAATTGGGATGGGTTTTAATTTGGTGGGACCAGTAAATGATGTGGACCTTTAATTGGAGGCCACATGTCCAATCCTGGTATCTTAAAACCGGCTGTTTGAGCCGTTGATATGTAGTGGCACAAATAGGCATTTTGGGTCACGGCAGTGGCATAAATGAGCCAAACTATTAACGGATGGCATGGGTGAGCCATTTTTGATAGTTCGATGGCATATTTGAACTTTTTCCCTAATGATTTTACTATTAAAAGATTCTGCCTTTCTCTAAATATTTTCTATGCATCTGATTGGATCATATTCCTTATGTATTTTTATTTTGGTGTAGTATTATAACTGTTGGGTATGCCTTCATTTTGATCTCTTCTTTTTATTCTACTCAAAGGGTACTCATTGTAGTTAGAGTTGGTTTTCTCTTCTGTCTATTTGTTCTTTAAAGTAGTGTGGTTTGTTGATACCTTTTTTTTTGACTAGGTAAGTTGTTCTTTTAATTAGAAGTACCAAGAAGGCACAACAAAAGTACAGGAAGAAAAGTTTATTGTTGATACCTGTAGATTTAAACTTCAATTTGTTAGTTATAAGTAGGCTGGATGTAAGTAATTTCTCAAACACAGTAACATGCTTGTACAGATAGAGTTTGAGGAAAATATATATGATTTTGTGTTGACATCTGCAATTGCCCAGATGATGTTTGCGTCAAAGCATGAAGCATGAATTTGAAGTGCTGTAAATCGCACAGTTATAGATTTTGAGAAAAAAATATAGCTTTTTTCTGTTGGCATCTGCAATTGCACTGTTGGTGTTGGCTGCAAAGCATGAAGAGTGATCGTGAAGTCCTTTGAATCATGAAGTTGGTAGAACCTGCATACATGTCACTATTGAAGATGCTTGGTAGAGAAGTTGGTTAGTTGATAGGGAAGGGTAGCTTTTTGCCTCATCTCCCATCTCCTGCCAACTCCCTCTACAGGAAGATAAAGAGTTATATGTTGTTTATGACTGTTGGAGCCCCAATAAGTCATAATCACTGTATTTGTATCCTAAAGGGCACAATATAGTTTTTTAACAAGGCCATGTGTTTTTTGTTGATTTAAGTCTATTTTGAAGAATCCGCATGAAACACCTTCACCCATGTCATGCGTTGCGATAGGGGTACGCCAAGGCAAAAAGGGGACATATAATTTAAAAAACAACAACTTGCTGATTGATAAAACATAAATATGTTGAGTTTATATAACAAATATTCTTTCGTGAATAATTTTTTGGGTGTACTTAATCCATTATGAAATTGCTTTAACCTGTTGCTCGTCTTTTATTCAGCTCCGGGAGCGGATACATGGAGCTGGTTATTATGTTGATGTTGGTACTAGTGGCAGGACAATCCAGAAAAAGGTTAGTTTCTATTGTAATTTATCATATGCAAAATGCATTATTGGTTCGCTTTTTGAGGGTCACTAGCATTTTTCCTATATGATCTCATTATTAGTTTACAGTAATATTTAGGTCCAAGGACCAAGTACGGCGAATTTCTCTGTTTTCTGGGGAGTTTATTTTAAGAAGGAAATAAGGGCCCATTTGTAATGGTTACTCCATAAGTCCTGGGAAGGTTGGTTATGTCACTAACCACTCGTTCACCAGTCTGTGCAGAGCACTATTGAAATCATTAGGGTGGTCAATATGATCATATACTTGGTCGTGCGAAAAATGTCATAGTGCCCTTCAAATTTATGTTCAATTCAACAATGGACAAAATTTATCAATTTTTTCCATTAAAGTTAATCTACCTAGATCTATGTGAAGAACTCATCTATGCAGTGTGACATAGTTTAGGTCATTCGACCATTTAGTCCTGACATAAAAGATTAGTTGTTCTAATTGTAAGCATTATGGTTTGTAGGTCATCATATTAATATATCGACAAATGTCAATTGTGGTTACCTACTTTTGTGACCGGATACCAGCATAGAAAAGGAGTGGCAAAGATTTCCATTCTCTTGCAGCCAGATGTTGCTTAACAAATTCAAGAGAATGGCCGTCTATTTCTCAAATTAAAAAAGGACTGCCATTTTCTTGAATTAGTTGAGCAACATCTGGCTTCAGAAAGCTACCTGACAAATTAACTATTGGACTGAAAAATAGGAAAAAAGGATGTAACATCCGTCCAGAAAATAATTGGTTAAAACTGGAATCTTTTATATATCTGCTCTGTTACTCTGAAGACTACATGATTGCAAACAGTATAACATAATGCTTTCAGTTTTTGAAGCTACATGCTTGATGATTTGATAAAATTTTCTCTCAAGCAATACAAGATCAATCACAAGTTGCATACTTTTGGTCTGTTAAACGATTGCTTGTGGCTTTTAATGTATGCAGGTACGAGAGGCTCAAGTGGCACAATATAACTATATTCTGGTTTGTTGGAGAGGCTGAAGCCAGTAGTGGGCAGGTATCTTATTTTTCTCCCAAACTGCACGGCTTTATCCCCACAGCCTGCATTGCTATATCTCTTTTTAAAATGTGTAACTGAACAAAATAAGAAAAAATTCTGTATCACTTTGATCTAGCTCCATGATCTCTCTAAGGTTTTGACTGATAATCTTTGTCAAGAAAAGGTTCTGGCTGATAATAAATTTTTTCTATGTACTGTTTATTACTGATCGGGATATTTTGTGGCTCGCTTTTTGTTTTCTTCTTGTTCTTTTCTTCCAACTCCTATTATTGACAAGATGTATATTATGCTAAATTTTCTGCAAATTACTGGCTTGTCTCTATCCAACCCCATGTGAAAAATTAGAAAGAAAAGGCTTCCAGCATGATTTGTGGAGGTTAATTGACAAATTCTCTTACAGTGGTCATGGTAACAGAGATGTTTTAGGAACAAATTCTCTTATGATGGCACCTAGATGGTGTCTTCAGTAGCAGCTAAACAATTGAACATAACTGCAAACTGAACATTTCCCACCAAAAGATCAGTCCCATTATAACATTCACATGAAGGAGCTTTGAGAATATAAAACTATTTGATAGATCCTAGTAGCCAATCAGATCACTTTCTGGCTATATAATTCTGACTTCACTAGGCAAGATGTTTCTGCTGAGCTGGTGATTATAATAGCAAAGTGTAACTTGGATTTGTACTCCTGT
>JACEIK010000323.1:304814-325977 GCA_018107945.1 Datura stramonium | reverse complement strand
AGCATTATTACCTTATATGATATACAATATAATTTTTTTAATTAAATATATAGTAAAATATGCTACGATTAACTTATCGAACTTATAATATTATTGAATAAGAGTTATCAAACTAATTTCTCTGACCATCAAATCAGTAGACTTTCACAAATTTTCCTAAAAAGTCATTTTGGTCTTTCCTTAAAGAAACACCACATCTATACAATGTCAAAACTACTAATCATTCTCAGAGAATCACATGGTTCATAAATCTATCAAGTGAGAAATACCGCATCTAACTGATGCCATAAATTAGAAACTGCACTTACATATTCACAAAGTTCATCAATTTATTAAGTGAGCAATACAATATCTAAAGGATCTCATAAACTAGAAATCATACTTACATTCATAGAATTCATCAATTCAGGAAGGCATTTTCAATCTCCCATAACATAACCCACATTAACCATTACTCCTATTGTTCAAGTAAAACACTTCGCAAAGAGTCGAAGAAAGACTCAACTTGTCTTAATGTTTCCCACATTTTGCCATTGTTTCCCACCTATATATTGATGGTTCAATCGATCAATTGTAATTGCTTTATCAGGTCTGTGGGCTTCATTAGGCCGAGCAAGTCTCCATGGGGTGTACCAGTGTTATTTGTCCAGAAGAAGGATGGTTCGCTTTGGATGTGCATTGATTATTGGCTGAACAAGGTCACCATTAAGAATAGGTATCCTTTGCCCAGAATCGATGATTTGTTTGACCAGTTTCAGGGTTCCAAGTGTTTCTTCAAGATAGATCTCAGGTCCGGGTATCATCAGCTCAGGGTTCGGGAGTGTGATATCCCGTAGACAACCTTCAGGACGCGGTATGGTCATTATGAGTTTGTAGTTATGTCTTTCGGACTAACAAATGCTCCTGCAACTTTTTTGGACTTGATGAAAAGGGTGTTCAAGCAGTACCTGGACATGTTCGTGATCGTGTTCATTGATGATATTCTTATATACTCTCGGAGCGAGGAGGAGCATGCCGCTCATTTGAGAGTAGTTCTTCAAACTCTCAAGGATCTCCAATTGTATGCCAAGTTCAGCAAGTATGAGTTTTGGTTAAACTCGGTAGCATTTTTGGGTCATGTGGTATCAAGTGAGGGCATTAAAGTAGACTCTCAAAAAATTGACACAGTGAAGAATTGGCCTAGACCGGTGAATCCTTCGGATATTCGGAGTTTCTTGGGCTTAGCTGGCTACTACTGGAGATTTATTGAGGGCTTTTCCTCAATTGCAGCACCTTTGACCAAGTTGACTCAAAAGAAGGTAAAGTTCCAATGGTCTTAGACTTGTGAGAAGAGCTTCCAAGAGTTGAAGACTCGACTCACTACCGCACCTGTGTTGACCCTACCCGAGGGTATCGATGGTTTTGTGGTGTATTGTGATGCTTCGAGAATCAGACTCGGATGTGTATTGATGCAGCGAGAGAAAGTGATAGCATTTGCCTCTAGACAGTTAAAGATCCATGAGAAGAATTACCCGACCCATGATTTGGAATTGGATGCAGTGGTATTCGCACTGAAGTTATGGCGAAATTACTTGTATGGGGTCCATGTGGATGTGTTTACGGACCATAAGTGCTTACAATATGTGTTCACGCAAAAGGATCTCAATCTACGGCAAAGAAGGTGGTTAGAGCTACTTAAAGACTACGATATGAGTGTTCTTTACCATCCGGGTAAGGCTAATGTGGTGGTAGACGCACTTAGTAAACTCTCGATAATGAGTGTGTCCCATGTGGATAAAGGATAGAAAGAGTTGGTGAAAGATGTGCATCGTCTCGCAAGGTTAGGAGTTAGGTTAGTTGACTCTACCGATGGCAGTGTTGTTGTTCAAAGCGGATCCGAATCGTCCTTGGTGACTGATATGAAAGCTAGGAAAGATGAGGACCCAATTTTGGTAAATTTGAAGGAAGTTGTTCAAAGTCAAAAGGTGGAGGTCTTCTCCCAAGGGAGAGATGGTGTCCTTCGGTATCAGGGTCGCCTATATGTTCTAGATGTTGATGATTTGAGGAACCGAATATTGCATGAGGCCTATGGATCCACGTATTCTATCCATCTGGGTGCCACCAAGATGTATCATGATTTACGAGAAATATTTTGGTGGAATGGCATGAAAAAGGATATTGCAGAATCGTAGCCAAGTGTCTGAACTGTCAGTAAGTAAAGGTTGAGCATCAAAGGCCGGGAGGAGTACTTCAGGATATCAACGTTCCTACTTGGAAGTGGGAAGAAATTAATATGGATTTCATAACAGGATTACCTCGTACTCGTAACATGATTCCATTTGGTTGTGGTAGACAGGTGGACCAAGGCGGCACATTTCTACTAGTGAAAACCACGGAGTCAATGGAGGATTACGCCAAGCCATATATCTGGGAGTTGGTTCGATTGCATGGAGTTCCCTTGTCCATCATTTTAGACCGAGGTAATCAATTTACCTCTCAATTTTGGAGGTCTTTTCAAAAAGGGCTTGGTACGCAGGTTAAACTCCGCACAACATTTCACCCGCAAACGGATGGCCAAGCGGAAAAGACAATTCAGAACCTCAAGGACATGTTGAGGGCATGAGTGATTGACTTTGAAGGTGGTTGGGATGATCACTTTCCCCTGATCGAGTTTGCCTACAATAATAATTATCACTCTAGTATTTAGATGGTGCCATTCGAGGCTCTTTACGGGCGAAGATGTAGATCGCCCATCGAATGGTTTGAGGTTGGTGAGGCTGCTATAATAGGGCTAGATTCGGTTCATGAGGTTATGGTGAAGGTTCAATTGATAAGGGATAGGCTGAAAATCGCTCAGAGTCGTCAAAAGTTCTATGCGGATGTGAGGAGGAGAGAGTTGGAGTTCGAGGTGGATGATTGGGTGTTTCTGAAGGTATCTCCCATGAAGGGAGTAATGCGGTTTGGGAAGAAAGAAAAACTAAGTCCACGCTATGTTGGTCCCTACCGGATTGTGAGGAGAGTTGGTAAGGTAGCGTATGAGTTGGAGTTGCCCTCAGAGTTGTCTACTGTGCATCCTGTGTTTCATGTATTGCTTTTGAAGAAATGTTTGGGAGATCCAACTCTAGTTATCTCGGTGGACAGCGTTGGTGTAAAAGATAGCCTTAGCTATGAGGAGGTTCCGGTGGAAATATTAGACCATCAGGTTCAGAGGCTAAGGAACAAGGATGTAGCTTCAGTTAAAGTATTATGAAGGAATCAACATGTTGAAGGTGTTATGTGGGAAGCCAAAGCAGATATGATGGCTAAATACCCACACTTATTGTCTACCATCTCAGTTCCGACTTGAGGTATCAGTTTTGCCCTATAACTCTATTTAGTTTTCATGTTCAGTTCATGTGTTCAAGTTTCTTTTATGTATATGGATATGTATGTGAAGTATGAAATCAGTTCAGCTATGTGGTATGAAGCGGAGGTAGTCATTTCGTTAGTTTTTGAGTTAAATGATCAGTTTTTGGGTGTAACAATTGCATGTCTTTGTTTTCTACTTGTTTCCAACATTCGAGGATGAATGTTCCCAAGGGGGAGATATTGTAATACTCCGAAAGTGCCTAAGATTATACACTTGGATCAAAATTTGAAGTTGGCTGAAAAACTGGGAAAAAATCATAGGACGGGTGATGTAACAACTCGTGGTTGGAAACCACGGGTCGTTGTTAGCAGATGTGGTAAGGAAGGTCCAGGTGTCAATGGATACAATGGATGATGTAACGACTTGTTTCTTGGAACAACGAGTCATTGTTTGCAATCGTAGGAAAGGGTGGACCTTGGCAGTTGGGGATATAACAGGTCATCCAACGACTCGTGGTGAGAAGTAACGACCCGTGGTCACCATTCGTTGTTTGGTTGCCAGATTTTCTAGTGGATGTAACGGATCGAGACCACGACTCGTCGGAAGCAACCACGAGTCTTGGTGAGGCTCGTGGTTAGGGAAGTTCAGGTTTGTGAAGGGGCTCGTGGTAACGGTCAACCTGACAACCCGTCGTTTGAAACAATGACTCGTCCTATTGAGTCGTGGGAAGAATCTAAAAGTATGAATTGAGGCAGTGGATCCGACGACTCGATACCACGAGTCGTGGTATCGTGCAATGACTCGTGGGATCAGTCGTTGGTTCGCCTAGGGCAGTTTTTCAAGGAATTTTCATTAAGGGTATTTTCGACCTTTCTATGCTCTAAGGCCCTAAACTACGTCGTTTTATGTATTTTTATGTGTTACACCCCGTGAAATGATATTAGTTAGTAGGCGTACGCATGGATTTGTGACGAATAAAGAGAGCTTGACGCATGTAGGAAAAGCTTCGAAAGAGGGGTCGGATGGGACCAGTGCGCATAGGGCCAACACGACGCGCCAGCCAGTAGTGCACTGGCCAACGCAGGGTATCAGGCCTTGTGGCACTTTGAGAGGCGCGGGGCGCAAGGACCTGCGGCGCTTTGAGAGGTGCGGGGCGCCCCTAGGCCACCGCCTCATTTCCTATATAAATCACTCTCTTTCAATTTGAATTATTTTGGTATAAGACCCCTCGGCTAGAAATAAGAACCCACGCCAATTTTGATCTATTTTCATCCGATTACACTACTAAACATCATTAAATCCAAGTTAACTTTAGGTATCGGGTCATAATCTTGAAGGGAGCATTACTACGGAGTTATTTTTGTGAAATTCTCCCGGCGAATCATAACCCCGCCGAGTAGAAGTTGTTAGAATTGCTCCAAACTAATTTCTATACGATCACAGGCTTCACGTAATCATTTCTCCCTTCTGAACTCTCGGAAAATTATACGTTTTCGGTCGTGTTTCGATAATTTAAAATATAGTTAATATCAGTAGTAAAAGTTATCATTTTCGCCGAATTTAGTACTGAAACTAGTCTTATTCTCCCAGTAATACGATTGTAGTTGGAAAGGACTGTTGAATACGGATTGAAACTCGCCAGTTAGACAGGAAATCAGCACTCGAGGTATGTAAGGCTATTCTTTCGGCAAGTTAGGTCCATCATAAAGTTGGCATGGTTTGTATGTCTATAGTATTTACGAATAAACCCATTAGGCCCAAATGTTATGAATTGAATAGGGATAGTAATGGTAATTTAAGCAAACCTCATTGGAAATAACCTTAGCCAGTTTGGTTATTGTATAAGATATTTCGGGTATGAATGTTATTGGCTATAAAGTAATGTACACCAGAGCAGTATGATGTTTGAAGGAACCAGAGTGAGGCCGTGAGGGCCACATCCAGTTTCAGAGCTTACGTTATGGCCTATAGTCGAGCCAAGGCTCGGGGCCCAATCACAGCAGTTCCATTATGAACCATAGTCTGGCCCAGGCTCGGGGTCCAGTTATTGGAGATTATATTATAGCCCATAGTCGAGCCAAGGCTTGGGGCCCAGTTACAATAGTCATAACATGATCCATAGTCGAGCCAAGGCTCGGGATCCAGATACAGCAGTTGCATTGTGACCCAAACGGGCTCCAGCTGTCCAAGGTTACGTTATGAACCATAGTCGAGCCAAGGCTCAGGGTCCAGTTACACAGCTAAACAGTTCAGACACAGACACCGCCACAGTCGCCTATTAGGCTCAAACGTGTATTCAGAGAATGAGTAATCCAGAGTTACAGTATGCGCACAGCTTTTAGTAGCCAGGAAGTAGAAGTATACCTTGTTTATACCTGCCAGGGCTTATGGGGTCCCAAGTAGGTTTTTCTGTGTTGTTTGTACCTTCCAGGCTTATGGGGGCCTGGTTAGGTTCTATTTGCGTATAGATAGACTTGTTGTTTAGATATTTCAGACGGTAAAGGTATTCAGGTTAAATCCGTACTCTCTTATTTGATTACTACAATTTTACCAGCTTCCAGTCAGTTATTATCTTTTTGCCTTACATATTCGGTACATGTTGTACTGACGCCCACTCGGGGTGCTGCATTACTTGCCTGCAGGTGCAGATAGACGCCGTTCAGGACGTTCCTAGTCTTCAGCTGAGGTCAGCAGTTCATTCAGCTCCATCCCTCCAGAGTTGAAAGTTAGTAGAGGTTTACTCTTTTGATGTACAGTTTATGGGTAGGTCGGGGCCCTGTATCGACCATTATATCACTCTTGGAGACTTGCAGACTGTTGTATATTCCCTGTGGTTAGTTTCCTGATGTCCGTGTGGGGCCCGTGTATGCTTTATGTCCTGTTATAGCCGTGTGACACCTTCTTTAGTTGTTAGTAGAGGCCTTGTCGGCTATAGAGTGGTTTAGTGCCTGATTTACGTTTCAGTTATAACTAGACAGCATGGTTGTCTTGTTGGCCCGTATAGGCTCCCTGTTATTGTGCTATTGTGGTTAGATGTCTTCTTTTACAGGTGGCCTTGTCAGCCAGAAGTTGTGTTTACAGCCGGATTATAGCTCGTTGGTTTCTTGGTTTAAGTGTTAGCGTGCACCAGTAGTGCACCAGTCTAGTCAGGTTAGTCCAGACCCAGTGTGGAACCAGGTGCTAGTCATACCTCCCAAGGTGGAGCGTGACAAACTTGGTATCAGAGCAGGTCATATCCCAGGGAGTCTGTAAGCTGTGCCAAGTAGAGTCTTGACTGTGGCTGTGTTGTGCACCACATTTTGTAGGCAGGAGGCTGCAAGGCATAATAGTGTGGTTACTCTTCTTTCTCCTCCAACCGTGCTATAGAGTTGTGTTGTATAGGATAACTCCTTGAGCTTATGCTATCCTATTTATTTACAAATAAATGTCGCCCACACGGCAGACCGCGACTGGTCGATAGCTGGATATGGCAGCAGGAGAGGGCACTAGTAGGGTGGCCCAGGCAGAGTCAGCCCGATCTGAGGGCTACTAGGGGATACCACCTCGATCTCTCCTGCATTCACCACCACATTCAGAGCCCTCTAGGGCGGCAGATATACCAGCACCACCCCCAGCTATTCCTATGCCATCAGATCAGGAGCTCAGGGGTGCATTTTATATGTTGATACAGGTGATGGCTGCCCAGCGTCAGCCTCAACCAGTTGTACCAGCTGTCGTTAAGCCCACTGAGGGGCCCGGTAGCTCGAGTTTCATGAGTTCTTGGCCATGAGTCCCCCGCAGTTCACAGGGATAGATTGTAGAGAGGACCCCCAGTACTTTATGGATCAGCTGCAGAGAATATTCAGGGTCATGCATGCCTCGTCGACCAAATCAGTTGAGCTAGCGGTATTCAGATTACGAGATGTAGCGGTTTTGTGGTACGAGAGTTGGGAGAGATCCTGAGGCAAAGATGCACCTCCACCTACATGGCCCGTCTTTTTTAAGGCTTTCATAGATCGTTATTTTCCCTAAGAGGTCCGAAAGGACAGAGTAGAGAATTTTTTGCATCTTGGGCAGGGCAGAATGAGTGTCATGGAGTATGCACTGATATTTGACTCTTTAGCCAGGTATGCACCCTCGTTTGTTGACACTATGCCAACCAAGGTGCACCGGTTTATCATGGGGCTTGCGCCAGAATATATAGAAGCTTGTATTACAACCACCTTGTGAGAGGACATGGACATTTCACGGATCCAGGCCTTTGCCCAGAATATAGAAGAACTCAGACAACATCAGTATGTCATAGAGAGATCGGGTAAGGAGCAGCGCCAGAGGGACAGACACATAGATTTTCAGGAAGACTTTCAGGGTGGGCCCAGGCCCTATTTTTCAGGTAGGCCGCCCAGACCCCCATTTCAGCTGCAGTCAGACAGTAGGTCAGATCTTCGGAGGCAGTTAGGCCCCGGCTAAAGTTCATGGGTGTTAGGCTCACTGCATTAGAGGGGGCCAGATCAGACAGAGCCGGTAGTACCACGATGTAGTACCTATCATAGGCTACACCCGGGGAGATGCAGGTATGGTTCCAACGCATGTTATTCCTGTGGACAAGAGGGACACATGATGAGAGATTCCCCGACTAGATGCTAGGGCGGTCAGGACCAGTAGAATAGATACTTAGCAGGTTCGTATGCCCCAACACCTTCTGCAGGCGTAGGCCCTCAGCTCCAGCCAGCAGAGGCCGAGGTAGATCAGGGGTATCTGGTTCAGGCAGCGGTTAGGGTTACACATATGTATTACCAGGGCAACAGGAATCAGAGTCGTCGCCAGATGCTGTGATAGGTATATTAATTGTTTGTTCTCACTCAGTTTTTGCTTTGATAGATCCGAGCTCCACTTTGTCGTATGTTACTCCGTTAGTAGCCTAAAAGTTTGATATAGCACCAGAATTGCTTCAGTGACTCTTTTCAGTGTCTACCCCTGTTGGTGACTCTACTATTGCTAGAAGAATTTACTGAGGTTGTACAGTAGAGGTTGTGGGTCGTCAGACCTCAAGAGATCTAGTAGAACTAGAAATGATTGATTTTGATGTGATTATGGGTATGGATTGGCTGGCACCATGTTATGCTACTGTAGAGTGTTGGACCAGAATTGTCTTCATTTTCCGGGGGAGGTAGTGTGAGAGTGGAGAGGTAATACAGTTACGCCAAAATGTAAGTTTATGTCCTATCTTCGAGCAAAAAGGTTAATAACAAAGGGTTGTATCTACCATATTATTAGGGTTCGGGATGTGCAAGTAGAATCCCTGACTCTCCAGTCTATCCCAGTTGTTAATGAGTTCCCGGATGTGTTTTCAGATGAAGTTCCCGGTATTCCCCCAGAGCGGGAAATAGATTTATCCATAGATTTGCTACTGGATACTTAGCCCATATCCATACCCTGTACCGAATGGCCCCTGCTGAATTAAAAGAACTGAAAGAATAGTTGAAAGATTTGTTAGATAAAGGTTTCATCAGACCCAGTACATCACCTTGGGATGCACCAGTTCTGTTTGTAAGAAAGAAAGATGGTTCCCTACACATGTGCATAGATTACCAGCAATTGAATAAAGTTACTGTTAAGAATAAATATCCTCTTTTGAGAATCGATGATTTCTTTTATCAGCTGCAAGGGGAAAATACTTTTCTAAAATTGATTTGAGATCTGGGTACCACCAGGTTCGAGTTCGGGAGAAAGATATCTCGAAGACAACTTTCAGGACCAGGTATGGTCACTTTGAGTTTCTGATTATGTTCTTTGGGTTGACTAACGCACCGACAGTGTTCATGGACCTAATGAATAGTATCTTCAGGCTGTATTTGGATCTGTTTGTAATAGTGTTCATTGATGATACTCTAGTCTACTCCCACTCAGAAGTAGAACATAAAGGTCATTTTGCAAACAGTACTCCAGATTATCAGAGACCACCAATTGTACTTAAAGTTTTCTAAATGTGAGTTATGGTTGAATTCTGTGGCTTTCTTGGGCCACATTGTATTAGAGACTGGTATTTAGGTCGATTCGCAGAAAATTGAGATAGTGAAAACATGGCCTAGAACTACGACCCCAATAGAGGTTCGCAGTTTCCTGGAGTTAGTCGGATATTACAGAAGGTTCGTGGAAGGGTTTTCTACCCTGTCAACACCGTTGACTAAATTGACTCAAAAAGCAGCTAAGTTTTAGTGGACCGAAGCCTACGAGCAGAGTTTCCAGGAATTGAAAAATAGATTGACATCAGCACTAGTGTTAGCCTTGCCGGAAGGTTTAGAGGGTTATGCGGTGTATTATGACGCTTCAGGTGCTGGGTTAGGATGTGTTCTAATGCATCATGCTAAGGTAATTGCTTATGCTTCGAGGCAGTTGAGAAAACATGAAAAAACTATCCCACCCACGACCTGGAGTAAGCTGCAGTGATTCACGCCTTAAAGATATGGAGGCATTACTTATATGGGGTGCATGTGGATATTTTTACTAACCATAAAAGTCTTCAGTACATTTTCACATAGAAAGAGTTGAATTTGCGACAACGCCGTTGGTTAGAACTGTTGAAAGATTATGATGTGAACATCTTGTATCACCCAGGGAAAGCTAATATTGTGACGGATGCTCTTAGCCACTAATCTATGGGCAGTTTGGCATATCTGAGGACGGAACAGCGAGAGATGGCTCGAGAATTGCACCGGCTAGCTAGTCTAGCAGTTCGAGTAATTGATACAGAGGATAATGGATCCATAATTCAGAATACAACAGTGTCTTTCCTTGTAGTGGAGGTAAAAGAGCGTCAATATGAAGATTCTCACTTAGCACAACTTAGAGATAAAGCTTAGCATGGTGAAGTATCAGTTTTTGAGGTAGCCGGAGATGGAGTTTTGAGGTACAAATGTCGCCTCTGCATCCTCGATGTAGCAGGACTTTGCCAGCATATTATGGCAGAGGTACACTACTCTGTTTATTCTCTTCATCCAGGTTCAACAAAGATGTACCACGACATAAAATAGATATACTGGTGGCCTAGAATGAAGAAAGCTGTAGCCTAATTTGTAGCGTAGTGTCCTAATTGCCAGCAGGTAAAAGCTGAGCATCAAAAACTCGACGGCCTAACTCAGGAAATAGCTATACCTATGTGGAAGTGGGAGATAGTTAATATGAACTTTGTGACAGGACTACCCCATACCAGGCACAGGTTTGACTCCATCTGGGTGATTGTCAATAGATTGACGAAGTCAGCTCATTTTCTGCCAGTCAGGACCACTTTTTCAGCTGAGGACTATGCCGAGTTTACATTAGAGAAATAGTTAGACTACATGGTGTCCTAGTATCTATCATTTCCGACAGAGGAGAACAATTTACAGCTAGATTCTGGTAGTCATTTCAAAAAGGGTTGGGGACACAAGTGAATCTGAGTACAACATTCCACCCTCAGGCAGAACATACAATTCAAATGCTCAAGGATATGCTACGAGTGTGTGTGCTAGACTTCGGGGGTAGTTGGGATGAACAATTACCCCTTATTGAGTTTGCTTATAATAACATTTATCACTCAGAAATTCAGATGGCACCGTACGAGGCTTTATATGGGCGAAAGTGTAGGTCCCCAATTAGTTGGTTCGAGGTAGGAGAATCAAAACTAATTGGGTCAGATATGATCCACCAATCAGAGGAGAAGGTAAATCTTATCAGAGAACGCTTGTTGACAACCCAGAGTTGTCAAAAGTCCTATTTCGATGTTGGTCGTAGAGACTTAGAGTTTAATGTTGGTGACTGGGTATTTCTTAATTTATTGCCAATGAAGGGCATGATGAGATTTGGTAAGAAGAGAAAGCTTAGACCAAGGTTTATTGGGATGTATCGGATCCTCCGGAGTATAGGCCAGGTGGCACACGAGTTAGATTTGCCCTCAGAGTTAGAGTTTGTTCACTTAGTATTTCACATGTCTATGTTGTGAAAGTGTATAGGAGACCCGTCCCGAGTGGTGCCAGTTGAGGACATGCAAGTTACCGAAAACTTAGCTTATCAAGAAGTTCCAGTTGCAATATTAGATAAGCAGGTTCGCAGACTGAGAACTAAAGATGTGGCCTCCGTTAAAGTATTGTGGAGGAACAAAAATAAAGAAGAGATGACCTGGGAAGCTGGACATGAGGTCTAGATATCCTCACCTATTCCAAGATTGACTCAGATTATACAATTAAGGTGATATTGTTATTCAATTGTTATTTTACTACTTATGTTATCAATACTGCTTAGTTAGCTACCTCTTAGTTGTGGAATAGTTGGTTGCAACGTCCTGTGAGACGCCCATGTTGGATTTTTCTGTGTTTCAGGTTTATGGATAGTCCATATTATAGAGGAGACTCTGCCACAATTTTTCTAAGTATTAGCTAAAAGAGTAAACTCCTGTCAGCCTAAAGATGACATTCGAGGACGAATGTTCCTAAGGGGGGGGGGAGGGAGGATGTTACACCTAGTGAAATGATATTAGTTAGTAGGCGTATGCATGGATTTGTGACGAATAAAGAGAGCTTGGCGCATGTAGGAAAAGCTTTGAAAGCGGGGTAGGAGAGGACCATGCGCATAGGGCCAGTGCGACGCGCCAGCTAGTAGTGCACTGGCCAACGCGGGGCGTCAGGCCCTGAGACACTTTGAGAGGCGCGGGGCGCTAGGCCCTGCGGCTCTTTGAGAGGCGTGGGGCGCCAAGCCCTGCGACTCTTTGAGAGGCGCGGGTGCCAGGCCCTGCGGCTCTTTGAGAGGTGCGGGGCACCCCTAGGCCACCGCCTCATTGCCTATATAAATCACTCTCTTTCAATTTGAATTATTTTGATATAAGACCCCTCGACTAGAAACAAGAAACCACGCCGGTTTTGATCTATTTTCATCCAATTACACTACCAAACGTCGTCTAAATCAAAATTAACTTCAAGTATCGAGTTATTAACCTGCAGGGAGCATTACTACAGAGTTATTTTTAACAGGTTTAACCCAATGTTCTATTTTACTTATGATTATCAGTTTTCAGCTTTGGGTCATTCAATTCAGTTATGATATTCAGTTATATTCAGATCTTGATTTCATAAAATACCATGCAAGCCCTACTCTCAGAATCTTATCTTGATTATGTTTTATACTATGCATGTTTAATGATTTTACTTAGAGGTTTTACTTACCTTGCATACTCGGTACATTCCACGTACTGACCGCATACTCTATGTTGTATCGTTTTATGATACAGGCTCCGATATCCAGACTCAGTCCCGCCGCTAGCCAGATTCCCAACAATAGTACTTCCCGATTAGAGTTGGTGAGTCCTCATCTTTCGAGGGCCTTTCTATTCAGATATTTTCCGTATATTCAATTTTCATACTATAGTGAGTTAATTGGTGTCTTGTCCCATAAACTCGTTAGCATTAGAGGCTTTTTGGACATAGTTTGCATTCAACTTTAGACTTATGTATGTATTCATATGTTATGTTATGTTTAAACTTCCGCTATGTTATTCATGTTGATTTTCCATTTTATTTGAATGAGTTAGATGTTATGTTCATTCCATGGGTCAACTTGGACCCTCTCGGGGTTCTTTATCCCGTGTCTCGATCCGGGCCTATGTTTGAGTCGGGACAGTTAACACCGGTGCTGAGGTAAGTCGAGTCTTCAGCTCTTGAAAGCTTTTCTCATAAGCCTCTGACCGTTAAAACTTCACCTTCTTCTGGGTCAATTTAGTCAATGGTGCTGCAATGAACGAAAACCCTTCAATAGACATTTGATAGTAACCAACTAATCTCAAGAAACTCTTGATATCCGAAAAACTCACTGGTCTAGGCCAATTCTTGACCACTTCTATCTTTTGAGAGTCCACCTGTACACCCTCATTTGACACCACATGACCCAAAAATGCTACTGAGTTCAACCAAGACTCACATTTACTGAATTTAGCATATAACTGACGATCCTTCAAGGTCGTTAGCACCACCCTTAAATGAGCGGCATGCTCCTCCTCGCTCCGAGAGTATATAAGGATGTCATCTATGAACACAATCACGAACATATCCAAGTATGGCTTGAACACCCTGTTCATCAAATCCATAAAAGCTGTAGGAGCATTTGTTAGTCCAAAAGACATCACTACAAACTCATAATGACCATACCGAGTCCTGAAGGCTATCTTCGGAATATCGCTCTCTTGAACCCTGAGCTGATGGTATCCGAATCTGATATCCATCTTTGAAAAACACGTAGCACCCTGAAGCTGGTCAAAAGAATCATTAATCCTGGGGAGAGGATACCTGTTCTTGATGGTAACCTTGTTTAATTGCCAACAATCAATGCACATACAAAAAGAACCATCCTTCTTGCGGACAAAGAGAACTAGCGCACCCCATAGGGATTTGCTTGGTCTGATGAAACCCTTGTCTAAAAGATCCTTCAACTGCTCCTTCAACTCCTTTAGCTCAACTGGAGCCATTCTGTAAGGAGGGATAGATATATGATGAATATCGGGAAGAAGGTCAATACCAAAATCAATCTCCTGCTCGGGAGGACTTCCCAGTAAATCATTAGGGAACACTTCGGGGTACTAACACACTACAGGAACTGACTGGATAGTCGAGGTTTTAGACGTAGCATCCTTAACCCTAACTAGATGGTACATGTAACCTTTAAAAATCATCTTTCTGGCTTTAAGGTAGGAAATGAAGCGACCTACAGGTACAACTGAACTACCCTTCCACTCTAGGACTGAATCACCTGAAAATCTGAATTCTACTGCATGGGTTCTATAATTGACTAAGGTATAACATGCATATAACCAATCCATGCAGAGGATACGTCAAAATAGGTCATGGTTAACTCTACTAAATCTGCTGAGGTGATTTTCTAAAGGACTGTGACAGGGCATTTTCTGTATACCCGTCCAACTATAACTAAATCACCGACTTGGAGTAGAGACTGAGAAGGGTTCTGATAAGATTTTGAGACTGACTCTGAAACTGCTACCAACATAGGGCATCACAAAATAAAAAGTAGCCTCTGGATCTAACAATGCATATACATCAAGGTGGATTACTTATAACATACCAATCACCACATCGGGCAAAATTTCCTACTCCTGTTTTGATGAGAGTGCATAGAACCTGTTATGGCGCTGGCCGCCAGCTGAGCTAGTAGAAGCACCCTGCTGGAAGGGACGTGCTGCCGGAGCCACTGAACTAGCACCTGGGATATGGGCTCCACTATCACCTAGTTTGGTTGAAGGGAAATCCTTGAGTCTGTGTCCGGGTTTTTCACACCCAAAACAAGCATTTGTGTAATACCCCAAAAGTTCCTAATATTAGACCCCGGATCAAAATTTGAAGTTGACTAAAAAACTGGGAAAAAGTCACAGGACGGGTGATGTAACTACTCGTGGTTGGAAACCACGGGTCAATTAGCAATCGTGGTAAGGAAGGTCCAGGTGTTAGTGGAGACAACGGATGATGTAAAGACTCGTTGCCTAGAACAATGAGTCATTGTTTGCAATTATAGGAAAGGGTGGACCTTGGCAGTTGAGGATACCACGGGTCATCCAACAACTCGTGGTGAGAAGTGGCGACCGTGGTCACTCTAGTCGTAGTTTGGTTGCCAGATTTTCCAGTGGATGTAACGGATCGAGACCACGACTCGTGGTTAGACCACGACTCGTGGTAAGGGAAGTTCAGGTTTGTGAAGGGGCTGGAAACGGTCAACTAGACGACCATCGTTTGAAACAACGACTCATCCTATCAAGTCGTGGGAAGAATATGCAAGTATGAATTGAGGCAGACTATCCGATGACTCGATACCATGAGTTGTGGTATCATGCAACGACTCGTGGGATTAGTCGTTGGTTCGCCCAGGGCAGTTTTCAGGGAATTTTCATTAAGGGTATTTTCGACCATTCTATGCTCTAAGGCCCTAAACTATGTCATTTTATGTATTTTTCTGGGCATGATAAGATAGGTTAAGTCCCTCTTGCATAAGTCATTCCCATGCATGCAAATTAAGAGGATCTTAGAGAGAACAAGCATAGTTTTAAGCTTCTCTCTATTAATTCTCCATTGGGAATTCAAGGAACTCTAGAATATGATCTTACCCAGGTATGTAGAGTTGCGAATGGGTGTTTCCATTCACACCCACGCCCATTCTATATTAATTTATGAAAATCTATCAAAAAATCTCATGGGGTTTTGAATTCAATTTTGTGAAAATCTAATGATTTACTAATGGGTAGTTATGATATGCGAATTACATCATATTTTGTGAATTTTGATCGGATTTTACAACTATTTTGCTTATAAAATTATTGATTTTGATTTCTACCCAACTAAGCCTAAACATATATGATCTATGATGAATCGATTTATGATCTACAAACCAATTATTGATATTTACAAACCCAACATGATTTATGATTTGAAATATGGATTTATTCAATTACACATTATGATTTGATGATTCACAAGTTATATGTATGATCTACAAGTATGCATGAAACCTATGATTCATGAATTATGTTTTGCCCGACTCATGGGCCTTATGTCATGTCTAGTTCACATATGTAAAAGAATGTTTATGATTATCATGATTTAACTAGCCCATGAACTCATGCATGTTATACTATGAGCACTATATATATTTTGGGAGTAGTATCAAACACTGAGTAGGTTCGGGGCCTAAGTTCTTCCCTGGATCTGATAAACTACATGCCACTGTAGGTATGTTGGGACCTCCTTTGTGACTGTCCCCGGCCCAAATGGCCCTTTTCATGGTTATATCACACTTTCATGGTTCTACCCTTGGCAAGGTATGGACACCCTCCCAACTAGGGTTACAAGTCGAGCTTCATGTGTGCTCATATGGGGTATGTCGGTTAAGAGAATCTCCCACTGTTCCTCATGATTTATGCATGTGTATTTTATGATTATGTATTTTGTCACCGATTCATTTTAAATAAAGCTTTTCTCTTACGATCATGAGTACGATTGTATTACGAATGTTTGGAAAACCTTGAGCCTCATGTTATGTTACAATTTTTATGATATGAGCATGATGTCCTACCTTTTTGATCATTTATGAGTTTTATATATTTTAAATGTTTTGTTTTTACTTACCTTATATGCTCGATACATTCCACGTCTTGTGCATACTTTCTATGTTGTATCATTTCATGATACGAGTTCGGCTCTCGGCTCATCCTCGTCCTTAGTCCATCCCGAGTTCGCTTTCAACTTTGTTGGTGAGTCTTTTCGAGGCCGTTTGATTAAGCATGTATGATGTTCTATATTTCAACATTTAGTAGGGTTAGTTGAGGTGTTGTCCCATCAACCCATCTTACATGTTGAGCTTTTAAGCGTTATGTAGTGCTCAAGTTATGTATATGTCTAGTACTTTCGAATGTTATGATATGCTATGTTATGTTTACTTTCCGTTATGCCTTATGATCGATCTTCCTCTTAAGAAGTGAATGAAAGTTAGATGTACGCTTATGCCATGGGTGGCGTGAACTCTGGGTTTCTTGTCAGTGTTCGGTCGGGTCTATGTTGGTCGTGACGATGAACCAACTAAATACCTCCTTGGTGATTCTTGCCACACTTCGTACAAGTTGGGAAGATGCGATCTCCCGGTGTTTCCACTGAGACCTCAGTCACGGCTCACCGCCTCTCTTATCACGTGCAGTATGGATGGGACCTTTGGGCGATGATGGTGCTAGGGCTGCGTCCTTCTTCAGAGGCCGAGGAGGCGGTGGCCTTCACTTAGGATCTCTATTTGATGAACCCAACACACTAGCACCTAGCCTGCTTGGTCTCTCTCTCGGATCTACCGCCTCCATTTCTTCAGGCGTACGAAATCATCGGGTAAAATCAATATCTTGATGAAGCATGGCAATCTCTGATCCTTTTCGGTGGTCCGTGACTCCATTACAAACACTGCTCACCAGAGCTCTACGATCGACCACTAACTTTGTGCGTACTTTTTGAAAATGAATGAGCTCAAAGCATATTCTGGCTGTCATGTTACCACGCCGGTTCATAAACTCCACTACTTTCATCGCCCGTCGCGAGGGAAGAATTGATCGGCTTGACATGAAACTCCTCCCAATGAATAGCGCACACTCCGGTTGCCCTACTATCATTCCATTGCATAGACCGGATATTGCACAACCCGCTTTCAAGCGTCTGAGTCTAGATCGGCGCACTCCTCTTTGGTTATCCTATGATGTTAGGTGATCTTCAAAGCTCATCAATGAACTCATGCGGATCCTCGTCCGCACACTGAGAACTCGGAGGTTCATCCTTAGAAATCTCGACTCTTGCTTCAACATTTGTATTACCATTACGGGAGGGACATGCGCTACGGTCCCTGTTTAGTTGACTTGGGTGGCCAAAGTAGAAGCTAGCATACGAATGGCTGCCCCCGAACTCGGCGTGAACATGCAGCCGGGTACATGCTACTCGTAGGCCGGTGGGGCTGTTGGTGCCAATCTCCGTTGCCATTCTCGTAGCCCGTTTAATCCCTGTTTCTTCATTAAATCGTCGGAGACGCCCAGTTACGCAAAATGCGTATAGCACGGAGTTAGAAGATAGAGACATTTCATGCGTGACATAGATCATGAAAGAAGGGAAAATTTCCTAAAATGTTTCGTAGCCTCTTCGTCATAAGTGTGGCGCGCTTCGCACCCGTAGAAAATACTATACTTAACGCATGCTGAGACACCCTAGGATACTTCAAACTTAATGCTACGATACCAAGTTTGTCACGATAGAACATAGACTGAATCAGAGACAACGGAACAAGAAACCTAGAGAGGCTCCAAGTTGACCCATGGCATAAACACTTAACATCTATCTCCAACATCATACAACGAGAACTCGGCATAATCCAACGTAGTGAAGTATACATACATATGTATATCAAGTTACAAAAGCCGAATCAACGACGACGGCTAATTTCTACATAACGTCTAAAAGCCTCTGACACAGGCGGTGAGGCGTAGGACAGCACCCCCGACTAACTTGACCAAAGTAAGAAGCTAAGAAAGAAATTATAATAAACTATAAATGAGCGAATGTCCTCGAAGGATAAGGACTCTGCAACCATTTGGAGCGAATTGGAGAGGAGAGACGGTAGGATGCTGCGGGGGCGATCCTTTAGTTTTATCATGAAACGATATAACATAGAATATGTGGTCGGTTGATGTCTTGCATATGCAAGAGTAAGTAAAAATGGACAATTAAAATACATATGAGTTTATAAGAGTAGGACAACATGATCATAACATAAATATCATAATGTAAGCGTAAGAGGCTCAGGTTTCAAAACATTCACTAAATCGGTAATAATCATAATCATGGGAGAAAAGCTTCATTAAACATATCTTGAGCCAAAGTAATGTAAATATAACCATGCATAAATCATGAGGAACAATGGGAGATTCTTATAGCAGGCATCCCCCACTTGAGCACACATGGAGCCCGACCCATTAAACCCCTAGTCGGGAGGGTGTTCGTACATTGCCAAGGATAAAATCATGAAAAGAGGCGTGATAATACTCATGAAAGGACCATACGAATAAGGGAACAATTTCAAGTCTCATCATGGCTATGTTGGAACGTAGTTTTGAGACTCGGGGTATGCTTGGACCCCGAATGCAACGATGTTAAATACACTCCCGAAAACATATGGTGCTCGTATTATAGTAGGGAAACATACATGAGATTCATAGGATATTTTAATATTATAGTAGGGGAAACATACATGAGATTCATGGGATATTTTAATCATAATAATCATAAGCATGCTTGAAATACGTGAACTAGCCATGTAATAAGCCCCGTAAGTTGGTCATAATCATAACTCCATAAATCATGAAATTCATGCATATTTGTAAAACATATATATACTTGATATTTCATAAATCCATGATAAGTACTTGAGAGAAATCATATTACAAGGCAAAAATCATAATTGGGTTAATTTAGATCAAGATCATAATGAAATCATAACTTGACTTTTCATAAGAACATACATAATTATTTATAGTTGGATTTAAATTCAAATCTATAAATTTATATTCAAAATAGTCATAGAATCTTCCCATAGACCATAAATCATAATTTAATACATGAAAGGAATCGACCCATAGAAGGATCATAGAGAATTTCACAAGAATTGGAATAAACCTCATAGATCATGAAACTTGAATCTAGAATTAAAATCCATGGAAATTGAGAAGAGTGTTGAGTATGAGAGTGACAGGAACTCTCATTCATAGCCTCACATACCTACTTGAAAACCCAAAGGGAATTGGAGAGAATTTGGTGAAATCTCTCAAACTTGATCTTCAAGGAAAGCTCTAGGTTGCATGCATGGAGATGAATAAGCCTAGAAAGAACTTACCCCCCTTAAAACACTCTATTATGAGCTTAAAACGACGTAGTTTAGGCCTTAGAAATTTTATAAATTATGGAAAAGCCCTTAATAAATTCATAGGGAAAAATATACTGCCAGTCCCAACGAGGGACTGGACAACCCGTCGTCCCTGACCACAACTCGTGGTCACCCTCCGTCACCTGCACTGGAGAAAACTCAAAAATGGTCAACACGGGGGACACCACGACTCGTGGTGTACCCAATGACTCGCGGTGACCAAATCGTTAACCATAGTGCCCAGACATCAACTCTTCAGTCAACTTTTAACCATGACCATCCCAAAGACCCGTGGTCTTGACCACGAGTCGTGCCTTCTCCCGTGGTCAACCTCCAGACCATCATCCATAACCAGCTTCTCATCCATACCAAGAGTCACTTAACAACTTGTGGCGGCACCCAATGGGTCACTGGACGACTTGTCCTGTGACCTGGTGCAGAAAATCCTTTTTTTTCCATTTCAACGCCCTGGTCGGATCTTAAAAATTTCGGGGTATTACAATAATAGATTTGATTTTGAACTTATCTTTTCAAGAGTGAGATTGACTAGATTAAATTTTTTTTGAAGAGAGGCTGGGACGTAGAACAATATCTGATCATCATAAAATCTTTGCAAAGAGAGTGTTGTCTCCTAAAGTTCCACCATTGTTTTGATGTGAAAGCATTGCATATATCTTGTAATTTATTGAAGTTAACACCTCCCTCAGAGTAAGGCAAACAAAACATATCCTAGTCTGACCAATTGAGGTTTTTCTTGTCTGAAGAACTATTCCAGAAGAACTTGACCATCATTTTCTCTAAATAATTTAGAGTGCCTTTAGGATGTGGAACTACAACAAGAAAATGAATTGGAAGGGCCATAAGGACATGCCCAATAAGAACCAGTCTTCCCTCGGAGGACAATAATTTAGATTGCCAAACCATTTATTTTGTTGAGAACTTTTAACACTATATCCGAGAATAAAGAATTCTTTTTCCTCCTAATATATATAGGTCACCTAAAATATTTAAAATTAAACTTGTGGTGGAAAATACCATTGATAAATTTCACCCTCTTAATATCATCAGGAAGGGTGCAAGGAGTCATGACTAAATGACATTTCTGTTTGTTTATCATTTGGCCAAGGACATTCTTATAAGAGGGCAATAATATTCATAAGAATTAGAAGGGATCTCTTCTTGCCACTCCAAAGAGTACAATATCATCTGTAAATGCTATATGATTGATCAAGTGACCCTTTTTATTCATATAGAAGTCAGTAAATTCACTTCGAATATTAAGAGAGTTTAGTTTCCTCGAGAGAAATTCAAAGCACAAGATAAAAAGAGCTGGAGAAATGGGGTCCCTTTTTTCAACCCTCTCTTAGATTTGAAAAAAGCATGTAT
>JACEIK010000323.1:233215-280780 GCA_018107945.1 Datura stramonium | reverse complement strand
GAGCGGGTCCCATAGGTTGGGATGAATTTATGACAGCGTTCTTGGATAGGTTTTCCCTCAGGAGTTGAGGGAGGCAAATGCGACAGAGTTCATTAATTTGAAACAAAATGACATGACTGTCCAGGAGTATGCGTTGGAGTTCACTTGGCTATCCAAGTGTCCGCTAGAAATGGTAGCCGACCAGCGGGCCCGAGTGAGCAGGTTTGTGAATGGAGTGTCAAACTCCTTGGTCAAAGAATGCAGGACTGCCATGTTGCACCGGGACATAGACTTCTCACGCTTGGTGATATTTTCTCAACAAATGGAAGCAGAACAAGTGAAAGAAAAAGAGAGAGGCCAAGAGGGCCAGTACTGGAGACCTAGAGTTCTCCCATTAGGGGTCGAGTGCCGAATATCGTTCACGTTACCAGTAAAATTAATAGCCCCAGCACCTTCGACAGCCAGTGCTCCGTATCATCCTAGAGGGAGGGAGATTACGTGCCCATTGAGTTGTGGAAAGCACCACTTGGGAGTATGCATGGTCGGCTCAGATATTTGTTTTGGGTGCGGCAAGGCGGGCCATATGCACTAAGATTGCGCAGCGGCTAAGCAAGGGGAGAGAATATTCTCGACCACTTCTTCAGCAGCTCCAATAGCCTACTCGTTTCAGCAGTGTGCATCCTCTAATCGGGGTGGCGAGCATCGTCAAAACTGCTCCTATATCGTAGCAACCCATCAGGATAAGGGCAAGGCGCCGATAGTGGCCACAGGTATGTTTTGAATCTTGTGCTATCCCTTATATGTTTCCAACCTCAGTACTGAATAAGAAGCTCTATTGTGATTGAGAAAAGAGATTATCGATGTGTAATGTGAGTAGCTATTAGTGTAAGGCTTGAAAATGTTGTAATATGAAAATCAGTTAATGTCCTTGTCTCTGATTAGCTGTTGCAATTTAGATTAGCGATAGTCATTCGGGATTCTCGTTAGCAAGAATGTTTTCCTAGTCAGTCGGGACTCTCGTTAGTGGAGAATGTTTCCCTAGTCAGTCGGGACTCACATCCCTAGCTACTAGCTGTGCATATTTCTCCTTAGTCTATCGGGACTAACATCCCTAGCCAGTCAGTGACCCTCTATATCAAAGAATTTTCTCCCTTGACAGTCAGGGATTCTCCCTAGCAAGAATGTTTCCCTTTGATAGTCAGGGATGCTCCCTTTGACAGTCAGGGACTTTCCCTTGGACAGTCAGGGACCCTCTTGATATCAGTCACGGCATCGTACCTCTGTATACTTTCCGATTATTACTTTTGTGCATCAGTTGATCTTATAATAATGCATGTTCTTATAATGTAGTTATGATGATATAAATATGTGAATCTCATATAAGGTTTTCGTATCTCATTTTTCAGTTACATTACTATTATTGTGATTTTATATTACTTCCTTCTTTTATATATTTATGAGTTGGTTGATTACGTTTCCTTCATACTCATTATATTTCAAGTACTGACCGCACGCCTCTTGTGCTATATCATTTCATGATATAGATCCAGGACTCCAGGTTCAGCCGCGTGGTTAGATACGCTTCGCTCTCTCTCCCAGTTGTTAGTGGTGAGTCCTCATCTTCCGAGGACGTGGTTTATGTTCTTATTTTCTCATGTTTTAGTTTTTAGACTTTAAGAGTTAGCTGGGGGCTTGTCCAAGCAACTCGTCAGTTTAGTAGGAGGCTTTCAAACTTGTTTAGACAAATTCAACGTTGTAACTAAGTGTTATTAACTTTTTCATATGGTTTATATTAGATTCTTGTTATTAGTTTCCGATTATTATGTTGTTAGTCGTTTTTGATGTTAAGTGTATGCGATGATTATGCCATGGGTCAAATCAGAGCCTTTCGGGGTTTCTTGTTCCGTGTTATGGCTAGGGTTTGAACTCGGATCGTGACATCAAAACACTACCAAATACCTTGGGATTTGTACCAACCATCTAAGTAAGTCAAACATCACCCTTTGGACTTAATGGAACTATAAGAATTCGAATATGGGTGTTTGTTAACTTGAAATAAAGACATTGGTCAAACTTCTCGAACTTCTCAAGTTTCAAACCTTAAAAACTGAAAATCTCAATCAATCTTCATTCAATCACCTCTCGAATCATGCCACCCATTTCATCAAGTCAAAAACATCATTATAAAGCTACTGAAAGGATCAAACTGGGAAAATGAGTTAAAAATCACAAAATGATCATGTGGGTAATTTCATCATCCACCACTTAACTTTCTCAATCAGTGTTATATATGACTATTACTAAGGTGCATAAAATGAAAAATACTTGACGATAATTGATTTACAACTCTCACCTTTTTGTACAGTTGTATAATAGAAGTCCTTCTTGTCATTATTCGATAAGAAATAAATTTGAATTGTTGAAACTAAATGAATATAATTTCCAAAGGTAGCTAAAAAGCTACGTATCTTTACATGACACAAGACACCAAAGTTGCTCAAAAAGCTACTTATTGAGAAGGGGTCAACATGATTGATTCATTAAAAAAATATAGAAAACATAAATTAAATATTTTTTCTATATCTATACATTATTGATATCCTTCGAAAAATGATAATTACGATATTCTATCATTTTTTAATCTCTTTACTGAATTTTTGACTCCGTTAACGTTCAAGGTAATAGAACAACACTTAAGAGGAAACATGTAAATATGATAGAGAAAATGATTTGTTGATTTTCTTCATGTAAAATGCATGTTTCTTTAATTTATATTATATAGTGCTTCTATTTTCTTTTAATATCTTGCGTAGTTTAAGATTAGCTATTTCTCTCAAACATATCTAAACATACATATAATATTATAGTTTCCAGTGTGTTACACATTTGTTAATTTCTGACATTCAAAATATTTATAGAAGTGACACAGGAGTCTTCCAAATCCTTACATAGAAATAAAAGAAAATTAAATTGAGGATATTTTTAAGGAAAAATACTACTATTTCAATCACAAATTTACGCTCTACTTAAATTATTTAATGACTGAGTCATTGATCAAATTAATAACAAATTTGGTTAATTTTGTGAGAAGTTTTTATATTCAATTGGTCAAAGTCTAGTAATTTTAGACATTTACTGAATAGCAAATATAATAAATTTTGGACAACAATTCAAATTCATCTTCATTTTGTCAAAAAATTGTAGATACTTAATTAATTAGCATAGGAATATTATTAAACTATTAAATTATTTTCCAAAAAGATAAATCTAATAACTATATTTGAATTTTTAAATTCTAATTATCAAAATGAAAACAACGCAAATAAATAAATTTAAAAAGAAAGAGTCTCAATTAGAGAAATTTAAAAAAATATTACCGAATCAATAAATTATTTTCTACAAAAATTTTACTAACTACTTTAGAATTTTAATCACCAAAAATAAAATAAGGTAAGTAAATAATTAAGTGAAGTCTACTATAGCGTAAATGCTATGTGATCATGAGTTTAGTCCTATAATCCATATCTCATTTTGTCATTTAATGTTTCCCATATTTTGCCATTGTTTCCCATCCATATATTGATGGTTCTGGACCAACCAAGTGTCATTGCTTTATTAGGTCTCGTAATTTTTTGATTTTTATTCTCCCTTTTTCCCCGGTTCCAAAATTTGTGGACCATGTCGACAATAGTTTTTCTTTATTCCCCCTCCTCGCTTTATTTTTTACCTTTTGTTTTCTTTTTCCTTTTTATAATCATTTATCGATTAGAGCATATGTATGAATAAACACAAAATTACTGCAAACGCCACATAATATCACACGTACAAATTACACATACAAAGGGCACAAAAGATCCGCTCATCTGCTTAGAATATGTTTAGTCCTAATTTTACCTCCTTGTCTTTTAATATACAAAAGTAACATATCAATGTTTTAGTAACTTTGTTCTACAATTTTTGTGTAGCTATATTCTTGATCTTATTATGTTTGACATAAGAAAATACAACGCCTCATTGGAAAGAAGATTTTCCTCTTTTTTGAACCATAATTCATACCAGGAGAACATTTATTGTAATTTTTCTCAAAAAAAAAGTAAAATTAAACTTATAAGCTTGGTAAAAAGTAATTTCAGCTATTTTCCAATTTTGAACTCATTAGTAAAGAGGGAGGATTTTACTTCTCTATGCCGTGAATGAATAATTTATTAAATAAAATTAATTGATAGTTTTTGTCTTTTATTTTAATTCCAAAGTATATGCTCAATCAGGAGGAATTACCAGAATTGAAGGAGAAACAAGATGCGAATAAGAAAAAGAAATTTGAAAGAGGGGAAGGATGTAGACTACCCAAGCTTCAACAAGAATCAAATGAGAGTAAAATGAAAAGGAGCAAAGGGCTCTTTCCAAAGAGGATCTACTTGAAAACGACAAGAAGCAAGAAGACATCAATGGTATTTTAGAAATTTTATGTCTCACAATTGACTATATTAATTCCTTTAAATCATTATAATCTACAGGTAGAGATGAGTCCTAATTCCTATGTAACTAGATTCGTAGTATTAATTAATTTCTATGTCCAAGTGTACCATTCCTCTCATTTGGTCTTGCATTTTTTTCGTATAGTTCGAGCCTCAATATTGTCACGTATAATAATAATAATCTCTGGAGCAATGTAGATTGCACCAAAGGACCCTAACACTGACAAATTTCACTCTTCCCATAATAGATGAAAAAGATCAAAATTACTACTACTTCTAAAGCAAGGGATACCAAAGAGTACCAAATTCTGTCTATCGCTAATATATACAAGGTGATTATATCTTATAAAAGATAATTAAACTTACTTTAGTTAATTAGATCATGAAGTTTTCTTTCATTTTACAGTTGTACAAATAGCTCTCACCAAACAAGATGAGTACACCGAGTCGTCAAGGTAACTAGAGAATTAAAAATCTAAAGTACATAACAAATGCTAAATATAAAAGGATCAAGAGGGATCTTCCAAGAAGACATTACCAGTAAAAGATATTCATACTACATAATTAATTAATTCTACATTTTAGAAAACTTATGGTATTAATTACTTCATTTTTAATTTGACTTTAAGTGACTTGGAGTCTTAGAAGACAATCCCTGTTGAACAAGCCAAAGAAGAAGTTAAGAAGAAGGAATAAGAAGAAGAAGAAGAAAAATGATGGTCGATGTTGACACTTTTCTTTGCAATTGAGGAAATAGACATCAGGTTCTGATTCTAAACGTAGGCATCGAGAGACTCTCTAGAGGACATTGATAATGTAAGAATATGAAAACAAATTCAGGACTCCGCCTTGGGAGAAGGCCCAAGATGTAATGGATTAGTCCTTGAACATCATGCAATGATGTGTTTTGATACTATTAGCGCGATATATATATAGTTATTTTTATTGTTCTTAGTCTTTCCTTTGATTCTCCTTGGTTTTTTCTTTGCCTAGGTTCTTTTCCAAGGATGTATTTTCTGAGTAACTACAGCCTCGTGATAAAGTAGCTTAACTTGGTTGATACTTTATGCCGATTCTAGCATTTGTAGCTTCCTTTTATTTCATAATACCTCAAAACATGAGTATTTTTTTAAAAAGGAAGGTTGCTATAAATATAAATTGTTTTTGTTAAAATCATGTCTCAATCTTATGACTAGTGTACTGATATTTATCAAAGATGCATTATACTAAATTGAAAGCTAAAAATGTAGTTGTTATAGTAGTTCATGTGTCGTGTGTGGTGAGAAATGAATTACTCTCTTGTGTTTGCTTGTATCATCTAGATCTCTCCCCATTGGATTCAGCACCACGAATCGTTATGTCATTTGTTAGGACGAGGACCCCTAGAGCTCCGTTTTGGATGAACTTATGGCTTATGATTTATAAGTCATAAGTTAGAATCTTTAACTTATTATGGTCTTTGACTTATTTTTGTTATTTTGACTTAAAACAAGTGTATAAAGTACTTTTAAAATTTTACCCAAACATTATGAAAATATTTAGAAGATTCAAAATTAAAATCAAAATCATGTCTTAAAATTTTAAAACTTCAAAAATAAAAAAAATAAAAAAAATAAAAAAAATAAAAATATTTTTATTTTTTTAAAAATATTTTTAATTTTTATGTTTTTATAATTTTTAATTGTAATTCTAGAATATAAATTTTACATATTTTCTGAAAATTATATAACCACAAAATGAATAAAAATTAAGACAAAAGATTGACCAGTGCAAGACGTTCGTTATACGCGGGGTTCAAGAAAGGCTCCACGTTTAAAATACAAACAATTGACTTCATTAACTTTCTAAACCAAGATCAAAGATGATAATTACTAGAGTACATAAAATAAAAAATACATGTCATTAATTGGTTTAGGACTCTTATCTCATGATGTAATTGGTTTTTAGAAGTCATTCTTTGTCGTAATTTGATAAGCAATAATTATGAAATGTTGAAACCGAAGGATGTTTGCTCACGGCTAAACGCATACACCGGATCGCGACCCGGGACAAAGAGCCCCGACACACCCCAAGTCGACCCATGGCATGAATGCATATCTAATTCAATCACATGAGCGAAAGAGTTAACATAAAGAACGTAATCATAGTACAGCATAAGGGAAAATAAGTACAAGACTTGTGCAATACTACGAATACAACTTGTAGTCCGATAAGCCTCTAAACATGAAAGACTCTGACACGGGACAACATCCCAACTAATCCAACACCCGAAACCGAAAGAACAACAAGAGTATGAACATACAGCCCTCAAACATGAGGACTCACCAAGAGCGCCGAGAGCGACCGAAACTATCTACTAGTGAGGATGAGCCTCGAGAACTAAGACATGTATCATGAAACGATACAACATAGAAATATGCAACCAAGACGTGGAATTTACCAAGTAAGCAAGGTAAGTAAATGGACATTTAAAACATATATGAAATTCATAAATGATCAAAAGAGTAGGATGTCATGTCAGATTAAAATCATAATAATATATCATAACTACTTCAAGGTTTTCAAAATATTCTAATATGAACATAATCATAATCATAATAGAAGAGTTTTACTTAACATGACATGAGCAAAGATATATAATTATAACATACATAAATCGTGAGGAACAAAGTGGGAGACTCTTTACCGACATACCATATGAGCACACATGAAGCCTGCACTTAACCCTAGCCGAGGGTGTTCCTTGCATCTTGCCAAGGGTAGAACCGTGAAAGTTTGATATCACCATGAAAAGGGTCATCATGAACTAACATAAATCGTGGTCCCAACATACCTACTAAGGTGACACGTAGTTCATGAGATCCGGCTAACTGAGCCTCGAACTCATTTGGTGTTCGATACTACTCCCAAAACATATATAGTGCTCATTAATTAATATACGCAGTTCATGGGCTAGTTAAATCGTGATAATCGTAAACATGCTCAAACATAGGCGATCTAAACATGACACTTAGGCCCATGAGCCTTACCAAAACATAATTCATGATTAATAAGATTCCTACATACTTGTAAATTTTTGCATATAACTTGAATTTCAGTAAAACTTGCAATATAAGAATTTGTAATTTAAACATAATTCATGTTAAGCCAAGAACATCGATGGATAATAAGTAATAAATCAATTCATCACGTGGGCACGCATAATTAATCTTAACTTTATTTAAAAAATCAAAATCAGCAATATTATAATCAATTTAAATCAAAAGATTTATCAAAATCCATAGATTATGATTATATTTCAAAATCACAAAATTCATAATTAAATCATTAGAACTTATATAATCAAATACAAAACCCCATGAGATTTTGATGAATTTTAAGTAAAATCATATAGAGCAATGGGTGTGGAAGAATTCACCCACGAGGACCTCACATACCTGGAAACACTTGATTCTTAATCTCTCTTGAAAGCCCTAGATGGAATTTGGAGGAAAATGGGGAAGAACACCTTGAATCAATCTTCTAGACCCTCTCATACTGAGATGCATGAACGAGGCTTAACATAGACTAATCCCCTTTTAAAAGACCCTATTTAATCTTAAAATGATATAGTTTAGGGTTTAGGAATTTAGGAATTACAAAAGCACCCTTACTAAAACGCTAGCCGGGTTGCCAGCCCCCATCGGGACTCACGATCAGCTGCGTGGGCACGACTCGTGGCCGAGATCCGTGACTCCCATCGCCAAACAACAAGCTCAGGGGACCCCATGAATCGCGGTGGCCGACCACGACCATGGTCACCCACCCGTGGTTCCTACCGCTCACGCTGCTCCATCCTTGCCACTGTGACCCACGAGTCGTGAGGTCCGACCACCCACTCGTGGTCACCCCCGCCTCCCAAAATTCCTCGCCAAGCCCATCCCGACTACGAGTCACTTCACGACTCGTGGTCCCACCTAACGAGCCACCCCATGAACCGCCCCCGTGACCGATGTGAATTTTCGCCTTTTCCGTTTGACTCCCTGCTTGATCCGTTCCTGTATAACAATATCTTCCCTTGAGAACATTCATCCTCAATGTTCGAAACATGCAGTAAATTCAAAAACAAGCTATCACCATATACAAATACCGATCATGTAATAAAAACTAACTGATTGACTTTTCCGGGAAGAACTACATAATCAATCGAATTCGTACATCACATACATTTACCATATCGTTAAACAAACTTGTACGCATGAACCGAACATGAAAACTGGGACAGGAGGTTTAAGGCAAAAATCGATATCTCAAAATAAAACTGAACAGAGAGAATGTATGGGTATCTAGCCAATATATCCGCTTTGGCTTCCCACGTAGATCCTTCGACATGCTGGATTTCTCCATAATACTTTAACCGAAGCTACTTCTTCATTCCTTAGCTTACGGATTTGGACGATCTAATATTTCCACGGTACCTCATAATCGAGGTCAGTTTTTTACACTAATGTTGTCCACCGGGACTACTAAAGTCAGATCTCCCAAACACTTTTTCAAAAGTGACACGTGAAACATGATGAATCGAAGATAACTCCGAGGGAAAGTCCAACTCATAAGCTACCTATCAACTCTCCTCGCCAATCCTGGTAGCGCCAACATAGTCTGGATCGAAGCCTTTCTTTCCAAAACCGCATTTACTCCATTCATGGAGATACCTTTAGAAATACCCACCGTCCACCTCAAGCTCCAAATCTCTTCTCCTCACATCGCGCATATGATTTCATGACTTGAGCTGCCAACCTGGCCCCTTATCAACTCGAATCTTCACTATCGCCGTGAATCGAATCCGCCCTATCATAACGTCACCAACCTCAAACCATCCGATGGGGGATCTACACCTCCGCACATAGAGAGCCTCAAGCTGTGCATCCGAATACTAGAGTGATAATTGCTATTATAAGAAAACCTGGACATGGGAAAATGATCATCCCAACTACCTTTTAAAATCCATAACACATGCCTCAACATATCCTCAAGAGTCTCCGGATTGTTCGCTGCTTGGCCATCCATTTGTGGATGAAAGGTTGTGTTGATCTTGACTGGTCCCAAGTCCCTTCCTCAAAGGACAGCTGTGAACCGGAGGTAAACTCGAGTACCCTGGGCCTCAAATAATGTACAAGGACACTCATGAAGTCGAACCAATTCCCGAATATACAACTTGGTATAATCATCCTCCGAATCCGTGTTCGATCAAGATAAATGTGCAAATTTTGGTTAACCTGGGCCCATACAACCCAAATGGAGTCATACTCGTCTCCGAAAAGTGGGAAAACTGTTATAAAGTCCATGTTGATCTCCTCCCACTTTCAAGTAGGAATGTCAGATATCTCGAGTACACTTCCCAAATTTCTAATGCTCAACTTTCACTTCATCGGGGCAATCTCTGAATACTCACGTTGTACCCCGCAATATCCCTCTTTCATGCCATCTCACAATAAACTTCCCCGCATGTCAAGATACATCTTGGTGGCACTTGGATGGATAGAATATCCGGCATCACGTGCCCATATAATATCCGAACTCTCAAATTATTAATGTCCGAATATAGTCGACCCCGGTATAGTAGCACACCATCTCCCCCTTGGGAGAAAACCTCCACCTTTTGACTCTACATTTCTTCCTTCAGCCTTCCTCAAAATCTATCCTCATCTGCTTAGATTTGACATCGACCACCAAGGACGATTCTCGACTCATTTTGAACACTGGGCATTAACACTGCCATCGGCCGAGTCAGATCACCCAACTCCAACCTTGCAAGCCGGGTAAGCATCCTTCACCAACTCCTTCCTCTCTCATCCACGGGACACACTCTCCATGTAGAGCCTACTATGCATCCGCCACCACATTAGCCTTGCTGGGTGGTAAAGAAATACTCATGTCGCAGTCCTTTAATAATTCCAACCAATCTCATTTGCCGAAGATTGATATCCTTTGCATGATCATGTTGTGATATTGTGGATCCTGTGGAATACACCATCAATCGTGACCTCATGCTAATGCCACATATCTTCACGCGAATACCACCCCTACTAACTCGAGATCATGGTCGGGTAATTCTTTTCAAACTTTCAGCTGGTTTTAGATATGCTATTACTTTCCCATGCCGCATCAACACACATCCTACCCGACTAAGCATCAATATAGAATGGCCATCTGGTATCTTCAAGTAAAGTCAACATCAGTACTAGGCGAGCTCTGTCTTCAATTCCTAGAAACTTTTCTCACAAGCCTCCGACCATTGGAACTCATTTTTTTCTAAGTAAACCTAGTCAATGGTGCGACAATACATGAAAATCCTCCACAAATCTTTATAAGAGGGCCCATGTGCCCAAGAAACTTCGAATTTTCTAAAGTACTCACTAGTCTAGGCCAATTCTTCCAAGTCCATGAGAATCTATGGGAGCACCGTGAATGGGCAACCCCTATACACCCGCCTAGCTACCCTTATTCACCGATCAGTAGATACTAAAATGGTTCCTCGACTTAATTTTTGACTAACTCCAAAACTACTAGAAATATAAGTGTCATAAAAGACAAAGTATCTCCCCCGGATCTAACAAGGCAAAAGCATAATATGGAAGACTTGTAACATACCCGTGACCACACTGCGAACCTCTTGCCTCGGCGAGGCACTACGTGATAAAACCTATTTCATACGACATCCGCCGAACTACGGAGGCACCCCGCTAAGGTAGTCGTGTTGCCGGAGCGGTAGAACCGTCAGGCAATTTCCCGATCCGTGCTCGATTTGCCACACGAAAGAAGCATCCGCGCCACTCAAGCACTTCCCCGGGATGATTTTTGCCGCACGCACAAATCGAAAAGGTACCCACTCGCATGCCACTACGATCCTCGAGCTCGAAGCCCCGCTTCTCCTTCCGATCTTCCCTAAACCTCGGATGGCGTGTTTGCCGAAGGATGGTGCTGAGCAATGGACCCGTGCTAGGTCCGCCGACGGATCCAACCTCGACCTCGGCCCGAGAAATCTCATACCCGTTAGTTTTGGCCCTCTGCCTCTCTTCCGCTCATATAGACCAACTCCATCTAGACCGGGCATGCACAATACGGAAATTCAATAAACTCGTGTAGCATGGCGATCCCAAGCAACTTTACCAAGTAATTTGCTACCTTACGCACAAAGCGCTCACCCGACAGCATGCCGATTCCGCCACCAAATCCTGAGCATATTTAGATAACCAGTGAACTCCAATGCATATTCCTAGACCGATATATTACCCGTCTGATTAACAAATTCAGCCACCTTAAGCTCCCTCATCTCCCGAGGGAAGAACCCTGATCCACGAACGCGGTGAAACTTATTCCAACCTATCTAGCTGCACCCACTGCCCGGGAATCCTTCCATTGCTTAAACCATATATGTTCTACCCCTTACCGTAATAGGTCAAGTCAACACATTCCCATTGTTCACCCCCATAACCCTAGTGATTTTCAATCTCCTCTATAAAATCGTGTGATCCGTCCACCTTGGACCCATGAACTCCTGTGAGGGCTCATCCTCAAGAAATCCTCACTCCAGCTACCGTTGCATTCCCATTCCGAGGGAAATGCACCACTGCCCAATTTGACCCGGGCGCCATGCCCCGGCGCTGCATCCAATCGCTACACTAAACTCGCCGTGGGTAGTCAAGCCTGGGTACGTGCTCCTTATGAATGGGGTGGAGCCGGCTAATGCTCACCATCACGGAACCCTAATGATCATTTCCATTTTCTTTTCTCCTCATTTACTCAACATGGAGGCATGATTCTCATGAAACGCGAATAACACAAATTGCAGGAGTAAAGGACGTTCATCACACGACATAGATCATGAAAGAAGGGAACATTTCCTAAACATATAGTAGCCTCTGGCCATAAGTGTGCACGCTTCACACACATGAAAAATACTCTACTTTAACGCCAGCTTTCATACTCCCTAGGACACAAACTATGGCTTCTACTGAAGTTTTTCACGACCCAAACATACACCCGGACTGTAGAATGGGACAAGGAGCCCTGAGAGACCCAAAGTCGACACATGGAATGAACGACATCCAAATCCAACACATGAGCGTAAGACTTAACATAAAGAATGTAATCATAGCATAGCATAAGGTAACCGCACAAGACTTAGCGCAATACTATTTGAATACAACTTGTAGTCCGATAAGCCTCAAAACATGAAAGACTGGATTGATATGGACAATACCCCAACTAATACAACATCCGAAAACTAAAATAACAACATGTAGTGGCGAACATACGCCCTCTAAAACACGAGGACTCACCGCAGCGCTCGAGAGCAAACAAACTATCTACTAGTGAGATGATCCTGAGACCGGACTCAGATTATGAAATGATACAAATATAGAAATATAATGGCCGCATATGGAATGTTACCGAAGGGCGTGTGGTAAGTAAACATACATTTAAAATATATGAAATTCATGATCATAAGAGTAGGACATCATGCTCAGACGTAAATTCATAATAACATATCATACTACTCAAGGTTTTCAAAATATTTGTAACATGAATATAATCATTAATCATAATAGAAGAGTTTTACTTAACATGAATTTAGACAATATACATAATCATAACATACAAAAATCACGAGAAACACTCGGAGATTCTTCTAACCGACACACCCCATACAGAGCACACTTTCAAGCCCTCGACTTGCAACCTCAATGAGGGTGTTCGCACTCTTGCCAAGGGTAGAACCATGGAAGCTCGTGATATCACCATGGGACACTTGGGCCAGGAATAACATGTGTGGGTCCCAACATACCTACGATGGAACGAGTTCATGATCCGAGGCTTGACCTCCGAGCCCCGAACCTACTCCTGTTCGATACTACCCCAAAACATATATAGTGCCTATAATTATACATGAACGAGTTCATGGGCAATCATGATAATCGAACATGCTTGAACATGGGGGTGATCTAGCCATGACATGAGGCCAAGAACACCAAAAACATAAATTCATGACAGAAGATTCCACATACTTTTGTAAATCACGCACATGCTTGAATTTCATAAAATCATAATGGGTAACATAATGAATTTGTAATTTAAAACATAATTCATGTTGGGCTCAGAATCGAACATCAATGGGATAATAAGCCATAAATCGACATTCATCACGGGGCATGCATAATTAAGCTTAATCATTTAGAAAATCAAAATCAATATTATTATAATCAATTTAAATCTCAAAAGATGATCAAATCCATAGATTATGATAATATTTCAAAATCACAAAATCCATAATTAAATCATTAGAATTTATATAATCAAATACAAAACCCCAAGAGATTTTATGAATTTTATGAAAAATCTTAGTAGGAGTACGGGTGTAATACCCCTATGCCTAAGAGCAAACTTGTGAATTTAGGAATTTAAATTGTTGAAAACTGGAAAAAGTTGCATAACAGAGGAGGAACGAACATTGTGGACAAAAACCACTCGTTAGAAGCCAGGCCGGTGAGATCCTGGCCGGGCTACCGAAGGAACGGCCGCAAACGACCCATTTGCAAATGATGAGCTCGTTGTAAGTGGTTGTGGGTTGGGCCTATGGTTTCTTGGGTGGTGACAATGGAAGGAGAAAATGGGCAACGGTCCGTTTTATTGGTCGTTGGTAGGAGGGCGAAGGAAGGACCAATGGTGGAAATCTAAAGGATACAACGAGTCATTGGTTTAAGGCAAAATTCCCATTATATCGGGCCAAGAGGTTGTGTCACTGGCCACGTAGCAAGGCAATCAACGGTGGTTTAACGAAGGCCGTGAGGTGACAACGACCCGTCCCGTCGATTGTGGCTTGGAGAAGTCAAGTTTGATGAATCCCAAAGGAGTCTAATCTGGGCGCTGGGCAACGATTCGCTAGAAGGGAGAAAACGACTCGCTCATGTCGTTGGTTCCAAGTCGGTACTTCCCTGCTTTCAGTGGGGCATTTTCGTAAACCCCTACGCTTAATTCTAAACTACGTCGTTTTGGGTACTACCTTGCATGTTTTTAAGGGTTTTCCTAAGCCTAATATCTCATTCTCTCAAAATACTCTCTCAAACTTTTCTTCCGCTTCTCTTTAAAGTTCAAGGGTTTTCGCGGCCTCAAGGTGCACTTCCTGTGTGGATTTCATTTTTCCGTATGGTGAATCCGTGCTACAAAATTTTATTAAAAACCCATTTTTTCAATTAATCTAGAAAAGTATGACTTAGGGTCAGTGATGTAATTCTTTCTACATCTTTTAATTGTCAAAAATCTATTGCTATTATGAACGAATCGGGATAGAAATTAATGGGTTTCTTTGAAATGTGGATTATATGTTGAGAATGCAAGAGTGTAGCATGTTCTTCATAAATGGGCTTGAGTATTGAATGGAATTTGTTTATTGCTCACTTGATTATCGTAGTAAATCATGAACAAACATGATGAAATTGGGGAATATTGGGTACTAACCCTAACAATCCGATAATGTTAATAATAACTAAGCTGGGATGAGTTTGTGTTTGTGGGATTGGATAATTAAAAGTAAATTATGTATTATATCATGTTTTCAATTGAATTGTCTGGGCATGAGGTGAATCTATGAAAATGACCTAATTATTATATGTTCCCTCAGCTTAATTTGAAATAAATTATAAGATCTAGCCTTATGAAATGAAATGAATGATCCCTCCATGGTTTGTTATAAATGGTGAGGTATGAGTTGAATGTATAGGTTGTTCGTAAATCTAAATAAAAGAAGTCGTGCATCTATGATAAAGTATGAGTTGAATCTATAAATCATGCGTGACCTTATGCCGTATATGTTGCGAGATGAAATCTAATTGAGATGTTGATTGTATTGTGAATAATGTGAATCTATAGCATGCCCGTTAGTGTATGATGTCTGCAGTAAATATTAGATTGTCTGTGATGATGTGACCTATGATGATAAAGCCCGTGCATAACATGTCGATCAAAGGAGCCTGTAGCAAAAAGAGATAGCTCTAACTTTTAAAATGAGTGTTGTATGAAGAGTGGTGAATGATTTTTTCTCTGATTAGTCAGAGTAAATTCGCACTGTACTTTAGGCTCGCTGGAACTCACATCCTGGCCCTAGTGGAGCACGTCTTCTTCTTAGCTCTGCTTCTGTGACTCACATCCCTAGCCTTTGAGCATGTTCATATCCTTAGCCTGATTCCCCTTAGTTGAGAATGAGCCACGAGCTGACTTCTATATTAGAGTATTCTTCTCCTTAGACAATGTGATTTTTCTAGCCGAGACGCATCCCTGACGCTTAGGACTCCCTTGGATATCACTACGATTGTACCTCCGTATTATTTCCGTTTGTTTATATTTTGCACATAAGTTGATCTTATGTTAATGAATATCCCTATAAATGATTATGTTAATATATATGTAAATCTCATATAAGATCAAGGTATCTCCTCGCTATATTACTACTAACGCAAATTGCTTAAATTACTCCTTCTTTGTATATTTGTATGTTAAGTTTACTTACGCCCCGCATGCCTCAATATATTCCAAGTACGACCGCATGCCTTCTTGTGATATATCATTTCATGATATAGATTTAGGTTTCTGTACTTAGCCTCGTGTTGATGCGCTTCATCCTCTCTCACTGATATGGTGAGTCCTCATCTTCCGAGGACGTGGTTTATGTTCTTATTTTCTTTTTTGAGGTTTCGTACTTTAGGAGTTAGCCGGGGGCTTGTCCCACCAACTCACCAATTAGTGTAAGAGCTTTCAAACATTGTCTAGATGGATTCACTGTTGTATCCAGATTATATTTATGATTTATGGATTTGAATATCTTGTAATTAATTTCTTCCTAATCATGTTGCTGGTTATTTTTCTGAGAGAACATGCTATGATTATTCCAATGGTTGACTTGGAGCCCTTTCGGGTTCTCATCTGTGTTACAGCCTAGGTATAAACTCGCCTGGGTATAAATCCTGTATCGTAGAGTCAAAGTTTAGAGCATTGTCCTAGGGTACCAAAGTCACGCGGCGAAATCTCTACGGGGTGTGAAGCGCACCACACTTTATGAAAAAGAGCTACTTTGGTGATGCTTTTAGGAATGTCCCTTTTCTTCATGATTCTGTCGTGTGTAGAGTATGAAGCTCTAAATAGTTCCTCCTAACTCGTGCTTTACGCGCCGTGCATAATGCCTCCTGTGCGAGGGAATGGAAGAAGATATGGTAATCTGCCAGTTAGCAGAATCACCAATGTGCGGATCCAATAGATGATCATGTCACTATGCCGAGTTCCAGCATCCTTTCAAATGTTGGTGCGGTGCCTGACCGCTTCGTACACCGGCCAGGCGTGGCCCGTGCTCCTCGTAATGGAAATGAAGTTGCGCAAGGGTAAGAGATTTTCTTTTCTTGGATGAACCCACCTGGCACTCCTGGTCAAAGGTGGACGAGACTCGTATAAGTTTCTGGAAGAGATTCAGAAGATTATCATCACAGGGAGTTGATAGGAAATGAGAGCATAGACTAAGCCTCCTACCAATTGAAGAGGGTTGCGCATATTTGGTTTGTCATTGAGTAGACACTGGGGGAGTTGAAGTGTCCCATAAAGTTGGGATGAATTTATGACAAAGATTCTGGATAGGCTTTTCCTGATTTGAGGGAGGCAAAGGCGACGAGTTCATCAATTTGAACAAAATGACACGACCGCCCGTAAAGGTTGGAGTTCACTCCGTTATGTAAGTATGCGTCAAATGGTACCACCAACGGCCGAAAGGAGCAGTGTTTCAGGAATGGAGTATCAGACTGGGTCAAAGAATGCAGGATCGCCATGTTGCACCGACATAGACTTCCCATGCTTGGTGATATTTGCTCACCAAATGGAAGCAAAACAGTGAAAGAAAGAGAGGCCAAGTGGCCAGGATCGAGATCTGCAGTTCTCCAATAAAGGCCGCAGTGCCTGACATCAAGCCACGCACAAAGAAAATCATCATCCCCAAAGACCTTCGACAAGACGTATTCCGTATGTCGAGTAAGGAGATTATTGCACTATCAGGTGTGAGCCGAGCACCACTGGGAGTACGGCTGGCCTTCGCTCTATGTTTGCTTCTTGTGTAGAAGTAGCCATAAGCATCGAGATGGCGTAGTTGCTAAACGAGGTGAGAGTAGATTCTCTACCACCTCTTCACTCAGCTCCAATAGCCCGCTCATTTCAATCTGCAGTAATCCTTCCAACTGTGAGGGACCTCGTCAAAACCATCATGCGCAAAAGAGTTAAACACATCAAGATAAGTAAGGCGCCTGTAAGGTCTCCTATATTTTCAATCTTGTGTTACCCTTATATGTCAGCTGCAACTCAGATAATAGCTAATAAGCTCACTGTGATTGTGAAAGAGATTTTTTGATGTGTAATTTGAGTAGTCATAGTATAATACACTCAGAAATAGCAAGAAGTGAAAAGAGGAGTTACAATTGTAACTTAGCTTCGGGATAATAAAGACTGGAGCTTTAAATGATGGCTTTAAGCCAACGGGGAGATAGTGAGTATGTGAAGTGTCTAATTCTCGAGAATGCTCGTGAAGGGAATTTCATCATTAGAAGTTATAGTATGTCGATCCCTACCAAGTTCAGATAACCTCCCTTATATCTCACAGAAAGTTGTTATGTTTATCCCCATGTGTAGATTCCTGTTTAGAGGTAATCGTTTCTGGGGCGTTGATGCTAATCTTGCCCTATGAGTCCTTATTGCTCATTATTATGTTATGAATCAGCTGAGTGTGTGTTAACCATGCTTTCTGGCGTGTTCTGTAAGGAACTCGCCTTAGAAGTGCTGTTTGTTAACTCGCAGGATCCGCATCATCTCACGCATGTGCTCGGTTTAGATGTCGAGAATAACATGTGCTCATGAATTCCCTTATCATTAGTTAGATTAGATATTGTGAAACCCAGCCTAGTATTGAGGAGCGATTTGAGAATGAAGGATCGTATGTATCATTTCGCAAGATAAAAGAGTGAAAGAATTCTTTTGGCAGGTTCGGGCCTAGTTCATGTTGGTTCCATGTTCTTCGGTTTCCCTTGTGCCATGGTATATGTTAGATAGCGGGTATTCCAAATTTGGGTATAAGGTTGGTCCGGTTAGATTCGTTGGTGCTTAGATGTGATTGATTGTCTTGGATTTCTGTCTGTATTTAACTTTTCAAGATGTCAAAGTGAACCATTCGAGGATGAATGTTCCCAAGGGGAAGATATCAGAATACCCCAAAGTGCCTAAGAGTAGACCTGAGAATTCCAGGGAATTTAAAATTGGCAAAGGAAAACTTGCGTGACAGATGAGGGACGAATCGTTGTGACAACAACGACTCGTTAGAAGCGTCCGTGGTGAGATCCCGTGTCAAGCATCGGAATGAACAAAGTCATATAACAACTCGTTGGTGCAAATGACTAGCTGTCGTTGTAAGTGGTCATGGGTTGGACATCGCTCTTTGTGATGACAATGGGCCGCTGGAACTTGTAACGGTCCTCAGATTGGTCGCCGGGTAGGAGGGTGAAGGAAGGTTCAATGGTGGCAACGAAGGATACAACGGAAATGTTGCTTTCCAAGCAATGACTGCCATGTCAGCCGTGGTTAGGTCACCGCGAGCAATCACCCGTGTCTTAACGGTCATCGAGGAAAACCTGGCCCCGCTTGCCGTGGTTCGAGAAGCCGGAAGTTTGAGGAATCCCATGAGTCTAATCTGAGAGGCAACGAATGCTAGGCTGAGACAACGACTGGCCCCAGGGTCATCGTCTCCTGGGGCCAGAAAATTTCGTGTTTTCTCAGAAATTTTCTGGCAACTCCTACACTTTTTACCTCTTAAACAACGCGCTTTGGGGTACTACTCGCACGTTTTTAAGGGTTTTCCTAAGCCTAATCTCTCTCATTCTCTAAAAATACTCTCTCAAACCTTTCTTCCTCTCCTTTCAAGTTCAAGGATTCTTCAGCTCAAGGTGCGTAATTCCTGTGTGGGATTTCGTCTTCCGTGTATGAGTTTTATTCAACAAGGATATCATTTCATCCTGTGCCACAAAATGCTTTATTAAAAACTCATTTTTCAATTAATCTATAAAAGTATGACTTAGGTTGGGTGATGGGTAATTTCTTCATCTTTTAATTGCCGCACCTACTGTTGTTATGAACATAATTGGGATAGAAATTAACGGGTTGCTTTTGAAATGTGGATTATATGTAGGGAATTCAAGAGTGTAGCATGTTCTTCATAAATGAGCTTGAGTATTGAATGACTCAATTGCTCACTTGATTATCGTAATAGTTCATGAACATGATGAACGGGAATATTGGGTAATTAACCCTAAAAATCGATAATGTTAACAATAACTATGTTAGGATGAGTTTGAGTTGTGGGCTGATAATTGAAAAATTATGTATTATCACCATGTTTTCAATTGAATTGTTTGCATAAGGTGAATCTATGAAAAATGACCTAATTATTGTGGCTTTAAATTTGAAATAAATTATGAGACTTTAGCCTTATGAAATGAAAATAATTCTCTTCCATATTTGTTATAACGCGATGTATGAGCTCAATGTATGGTTGTCGTAAACTAAAATAAAAGAAGCTCTGTGGCATCTCCGATAAAGTATGAGTTGAATCTATAAATCATGCGTGACCTTATGTTGTATATGCTGGATAAGATGAAATCAAATTAAGATGTTGTGATAATATTGTGAATAATGTGAATCTATAGCATGCCTGTTAGTGTATGCATAGTCTGTATAATATTAGATTGGTTCTTGTGATGATGTGAACTATGATGATAAAGTCAGGCATAACATGTCGATCATGTAAGCTCCAGGCAAAAAGAGATGGCTCTAATCCTTTAAAATGAGGCAGGTGATGGAGAGGGTGAATGCTTATCTCCGATTAGCTGTAGCAATCTGCACCAGCTTAGTCTTGGCCTGGGACTCACATCCCTGGCCGATAGTGGAGTACGTCTTCTGGGATTTGCCTGACACACATCCCTAGTCACCAAAGGAGTATGTATAGCCTTAGTTAGCCTGATTCTCCTTAGCAGAATGCCGGTCGCCCACCGACTCTATATCGTAGTATTCTCTCCCTGTGGAGCTGTAGTGGAAATTCCTTTAGCCGAGACATATCCTCGGCTAAATGTGTGGACTCCCTTGATATCAATCACTTCGCATTGTACCTCAGACATTTCCGTTTGTTATATTTCTCGCATCGCCTGAGCTTATGTTAATGAATGTCCCTATAAGTGATTATGTTAATATGTATATGTAAATCTCTATATAAGATCGTTGTTTCTCCTTTCGGCTTATATTACTACTAATGCGTGTTTAAATTACTCCTTGTGATTTTGTATGTTTAGTTTAATTGGTGCTTCCCGCATGCTCGCATATCTCCATAATTTCCAATTACACACCTTCGTGCTATATCATTTCATAATATATCTGGAAGCCTCACTCACTGTATAGATATGCTTCATCCTCTCTCACCGATATGGTGAGTCCTCATCTTCCGAGATCATTTATATTCTGATCCTATGTTGAGCCAGATTTGGGGAGTTAGCCTGGGGCTTGTCCTTAAAGAATCAATCAGCTGGTGTGGCTTTCAAACATCAGACAGATGGGATTCAAACGTTGTATCTAGTGTGTATTATATTTTATAATTGCGATTTTATAATTGATTATTGGCGCTTAGCTTCCACTTAGTCATGTTGTTGGTTATTTCTTTGATAGAACATGCTATAATTATGTCATGGGTCGACTTGAGCCCTTTCTGGGGTTCCTGTCCCGTGTTACGACTAGGGTGTAAACTCTGACGTGATAATGGGTGTGAAGAATTCATCCATTTATGACTCCATGCCCGGATACACTTGGATTCTTAATTCCTGAAAGCCCAAGATGGAATTTGGAGAAAAATGTGGAAAGCAACACTCAATCACCTTCTGCACTCTCTTCATACTCTTGCATGCATGAAACGAGGCTTAACATAGACTAATCCAATCTTTTAAAATATCCTATTCGGTAATCTTAAACTACATAGTTTGTGCCTTAGAAATTTAGGGAATTACAAAACAATTCCTTACTAAAAATGCAAAAATTCGCTTGCCGCCTCCCATGAGGGACCTCACAAGTCGCTGCTGTAAGTACGCTAGTGGCCGGGGATCCGTGATTCCCACTTCCCAAAGCCTGGGGGGACCCCACGAGGGACTCCATGAATCGTGGTCACGACCACCACTGGTCACCACCCGTGGTCCCCGGTGGCTTCATGTGTTTCATCCTTGCCACGGTGACCCCACGAGTCACGAGGTCCGACCTATCGACTCGTGGTCACCCCCGTGGCCTCCCCAAACACTACACAAGTCACTTCACCACTCTTGATCCCACCTAATGAGCCACCTCATGAACCTGGGCTCCCGATCCGGTATGAATTTCGCTTTTCTCCGCTTTGACTCCCTTGCCCGATCCTCGTTCCATGATATAATGTAGTTTTCAAAGGTAGAGTCAAAACTACTATTAAAAGGGGTCAGGTTGATTAGTTAAAAAATTACACACCGCAAATTGAATATTTTTTATTTTTTTTATTTTTTTTATTTTTTTTATTTTTTTTATTTTTTTTATTTTTTTTATTTTTTTTATTTTTTTTATTTGTTATGTTTTAATGTAATATCTCTAACGCTAAGAGAACATATAAATATGGCAAAGAAATTAATTTATTGGATTTCTTGATATGTACACACACACACTCAAGAGAAACATATAAATACTCACAAAGAAATTCATATATATTGATTTCATTATATATATATATATATTCAATGTTAATTTTACATTCAAAAAGTGTGCGCAAAGGCACAATGGAGTCTTCCACATCCCAACAAAGAAGATAAAAAGATCAATTCTAATGCTCTTTCGAAGAAAACACTACTACAATCACAATTTAAAAACATTCTACTTATTAATAAACTAATTGTTCAACCCTTTCTAATATATCTCGACTTTATTCGTTATCTAGAAATATGGGGTCGTAGAATTTGAGTCGCAGAATTGAGATTGACTCCTTAAAGCTATCGACCTTTCCAAAGGAATAGCAAGCAATCCTAACTAAATGAGATGAGGTAAAAGCTAATATATCCAAAAGAAATAAAGAAAAAAATCTCTTTATCAAGATGGATCAAAGTAAATATTAATATTTCTTTTTGTGGTTATACACATGCAAGTAGTTTCTATTCTATCCAAAGACTAAAGGCCTCAAATATGAGGAGGAAGGCTATTTTAGTTGGTAAAGAATTCTCAGCTCGAAGTCCATGGCTAAGAGCTTAAAGACCTCTAATATGAGGAGGAAGGTTACTTAAGTTAGTAAAGAATTTGTGGAGCTTGAAGTCCATGGCTAAGATCTTCCAATCTATCAGCTACTTCGCTTGAATCTTTCAAAAATAATGTTGAATCTTATGAGTACTTTAAAGAAAATATATTATCATATTAATATCTATGAGGTTTAGCCACTTTCCGCAATAATGGGGTTATAGCCACTTTTTGGACCAATTTATGCCAAAATCATTGCCCTAGATTTACCCCAATTACTAGAGTCATTGCAAGCATAAGAGAATAAGTAAGTAGAAACTGCCATTCCATTTTTCGATCATGCCCATCTCCTCCACAAATGTCATTTTTGCAGCTACCATCCATATTATTCTTAATGAATAAACAAGGGGGTTTCATAAATTTCAAAAGGATGATTTCTTTAAAAATTGAATGGGGTTGTCCACCAGCTAAATCATAACTTTTCAAAAAGCATGAATCTTAAATTTTTTGAAAATGTAGGAGATGATATATGCAATTTTAAAAGCAATGAGAGCTAGCTAGTGAGTTTTTTATGTTAGATCTTGTGATTCATAATTTCACTCCACAACCGGTACCCAAGTCTCCCGCATGACTAGGATTGGGATAGTTAGTGAAGAGAATAATAATATGATTAGAAGCTTTGATAGTGGCCACTCAATTAGTCAAAATTTGCCCGAAACTCTTTGGAGGAGTAGGGATGTCTCAAGGAGCGTAATACCTCAAAGATCCATAGTTGCAAATTACTAGAGCTAAAGAGGTGCTCATTATATTCAGAGACAGTAATTGCAATAAACTTCTTGAGGAAATAGAAATCTCAAATCTAGAGATTCTATCTTCAATAGGTATTTTGTCCCCACAGCTCCTTACAAAATAAAGTTCATTTTGGAAAGGGGCATTTATTCTAGGTCTTGGAACTGATCCACGTGGCCAATTGCTTCTTCCTGAATGACCATATAGAGGCAACAGAAAACTTTCTATTATTATCAAGAGTCCTTATGGTCTTGTCAAGAAATCCAGATCTAGAACAATGTATATTAAAAGTAAATGTGACCCTAATCTAGTGGGAATTATTGCCCTTCCCCAAAACCAACTCAATCCATTCGACCATCCCAAACCTAGAAAGAATTTGAAATGAGGACAAAAAATAGTCCAATTGCCAAAACCATAAGGAGATTCTTTGATCTCTTTTCATATTTTTTAGATCATGATTATCCATAATAGATTTGATTTTTCTTAGCTTTCCAAGAGTGAGATTGACTAGATTAATTTTTTTTAAATGAGTAGTAGAACATAACACAATATTTGATTATTTGTAAATCTCCCGCAAAAGAGAGTGTTGTCTCCTCAAGTTCCACCATTGTCGAGAGGTGAAAGCATTGCATATATCTTGTAATTTCCTGAAGTTAACACCTCCCTTAGAGTAAGGCAAACACAACATATCCTAGTCTGACCAATTGAGGTTTTTCTTGTTTGAAGAATAATTCCAGTATAATTGGCCATCGTTTTCTCTAAATAATTTAGGAGTAACTTTAGTGAGGTGGAACCGCAAAGAAGAAAATGAATTGGAAGGGCCATATGGACATGTCCAATAAGAACCGCATTTACCAAAGTTGTAATACCCCAAAGCCCAAAGATCATACTCCGGGAGTTGAACCAGAAAACTAAAAATTCGACACTCCGGTCACGTAAACGAGATGCCTGCGGACTGGTGGTGACCAAGAGTCGGAAGAGACTCGTGGGTGAGGTGCAGGACTTGAGTTAATATTTTAGGCTTTGAAGTCTCCATGCACCACCACGAAGCCGTGGTCGCTCCCACAACTCTTTGAGCCGGGCCGCGGGTCGGGCGGCTATGGGAAGCCGAGAAGAAAAGTTGGTGTTGTACCCTACTAGCTGGTCCCCACGAGCCAGTGGTCGACACCACGATTCGTGGGATAAGTCGTGGCCGCCTGGTTTCTGGAAGATTTGATATTTTGGAATATGCACATGATGAATGATGGCACGAAGTCGTGGCCTTTGGGTAACGACCGCCCGCCTCGTGGACCGGGCAAATAGCTTATTTTTTGTGAATTTAGTAAGACTTTTCCACATAATTTTTATGATCCTAAGACCTAAACTACGTCGTTTTAAGCTAAGAATGATTGAGTTTTAAGAAGGGTAAGTTCTTTTAGGCCATTCTACTCATGCATGTAAAGTTATTGAGCTACAGAGTGTGATCAAACTCATTTTCCTTCAAGTTTTCTTCAATTCTTCAATGGGCAATCAAGGAATGGTAAAATCAGCTCTTACCTGTGTATGTAGGGTTATGAATGGGTGAATTCATTCACACCTATGCCCAATCCCTCTCTAAATCATGAAAACTCATATGTTGATTCTATGGGGTTTTAACTCAATGCATGAAATTCAACTTGCTAACGGGTACGTTCTAAATATATTTCTACTATTGAATTATGAATCATGGGCAAGTTTTACATCGCTTTCAATTAAAATAATATTTTAAGCTTTTTAAATTAAAATGTCCACTTATGAGTAGTTCATGAAAAAGTTGAGATTTTTCTTATGAATGTTCAAGTATGATGAGATACATTTAATTTAAAAGATGTTTTCAAGTTAACCATGTTTATAATCATGTTTTCAAGTGAATTGAGTATTTTCACATACAAACATTAGCAATGCCCATATGTTCAAGTATGATTTATGATTTTATAAATTGCTTACCACATGATTTTGGAGTGAAGACTCCCAATTATATTCATCTTGTGGTATGGTTTGAGCAAAAGCTCTTCATATAAGATTTCATATTTGATATATATTGATTTATTGAGCTTCATCAATAGACGGCGATGAGCTTGGTTGAAAATCTATGGAGAGCATATGCATGTTTTTGGGAGTAGTGTCTAGCACCGAGTAGGGTAAAGGTCGATCACCCTATGCCTCGTGTGAACCACACAACGAAGGTTATTACTTATATACATATTACTGGGAACTCCATTGTGAGCTATTCCCGACCGATCAGCCTCAGCTTCGATATCGCATCATGGTATCGTCCTTCGCCTTTGCAAGGTTGGGAAAGTTTCACCCACTTGAGTGTGATAGTTGGGACCATGTAAGCTCTATCGTGGTATGTTAGTTATATGACGAGTCTCCCATTGTTCCTCATAATTTTAATTATCCATGTTTATCACTCATGATATATATATGTGTAAAAGGTAAGGTAGTAATAAGATGTATATATATATATATATATGTATATATATGTATATGTATATATATATATATATATATGTATATATGTGTATGTATGTTCTAAAGCATGTTTGACCTAATGTTCAGTTTTACTTATGATTATCGTATTTTAGCTTTGAGTCACTGATTCGGGCTTAAGGATGCTATGTTATGCTCGCATCATGATTTCATACAAATAGCATGCAAGCCCTAATCTCATATCCTTATCTTGATTATGTTTATATTATGCATGTTAAATGATTACTGCATTAAGCTTGCTTTTAATTATCTCGCATACTCCTGCATTTCACGACCGACCGGCATACTCATGTTGTATTATTTTATGATATAGGTCTAAAGATCGTATCACTCCGTCCTTAGCCAGCCTCATAGTTAGCATCCCACATCTCGTTGGTGAGTCCTCATCCCGAAGACCATGCTTTATCTATCGCTTATCTATGTATTCAATTCTAAGACTTAGAGAGTTAGTTGGGGTATTGTCCCATCAACTCACGTAAGATAGAGGCTGCAAGTTAATGTAATCGCCTTCGATTCGTGTGTATTTCGATGTTGCGTTTATTTCGATTTCATAAGCTTATGTTGATATTCCACTTTATGATTGAGTTAGATGTTGGTGTTCAAGCCATGGGTCGACTTGAGTCCCTGGTTTCTCGTCCATGTCTCATTCAGACTATGTTCGGGTCGTGGCAAACTTGGTATTAGAGCATTAGGCTTTGATGTGTACTAGGGTGTCTAAAAGTCGTGTTAAGTATAGTCTTTTCATGGGTGTGAAGCACGCCACACACTTATGAAGAAGAGGCTAATAGACGTAGGAAATGTTCCCTCTTTTCATGATCTATGTCGCAGATGAAATATCTCTATCCTCCTAACTCATGCTATTCACAATTGCGTAATCAGCTGCCTCCCCTACGTACTTTAATGGCATAAGAAATGGAATGGAAATAGCCACGAGGATGGCAACGGGACTGACACCATCAGGCTTCTCCATCCCATGAGCACCATGGACTAGAGCCGTTGCCAATGCCGACCTGCGCCTATTCGCATGCTAGCAGACTTGACCGCCTGTGCTAACCAAATAAAGTGCTGGAGCATGTTCCGCATAACGGAAATGCAAATGGGCAAGACGAGTCGAGATTTCGAGGATGAACCCACCAGAGTTTCCTGGGTCGAAAGGGAACAGGATCCACATGAGTTTATCGACGAGATTGTAAAGATCACCTGTGTCGTAGGGGTGAATGGAGTTGTGTACGAGTTGGCATCATATCAATTAAGGGGGTCGACACATTTGGTTTAGATAGTGGAGATAGTAGGAAGCCTATGAGCAGGCCATATCAATTGGGGAGGAGTTCCTAATGCTGTTTTCTGCATCCATTTTCCTCATAGACGCAGTGTGATCTCGCAAGCCGAAGTTCGTGAATCTTGCTGCAGAGCAGGATAGTGCGCGTGAGCATGCCCTTTGAGTTCAAACATCTCACAAAGTATGCCCTGCAGTTGGGTGGTTGATCGAGGGTGTGCGAGTGAGCAGTTTTGTTCGTGAGGGTGGCGACTATACACACAAAGACGTGTGACCGCTATGCTCCATCAAGATAAGCGATTTTCCCTGGAGCAGTCTTATACGCCCGTGACGGAGCATTTGAGCATATGAGGAGAAAGAGGTCAAGAAGGCCAGACAAACAGCTATAGATTTATCTCAACCGAGGTCGGTGTGGGCACCACAAAGCAGACCCACCAAATATCTTCAACCCCAACATCTTCAACAAGGCCGAGTGTTCCATCTGTGACTGGCACGCCCAGAGAGGACGCAGCATCATCCTCTAGGGCCGAGCAAAGAGCCCACATATTCCATTATCCCAGCTTTGTATGTGTGTACTGGGGCACACGGGTTAGTGCTTTCATGATATTGTGTGCTTGTTTCTGTGCAGGTTGTGACATATGCTCAAAGATTGCCCAGAAGCTAGACAATGGCCATGATAGGGAGGGTCGAGGTCCGGGCTCACTTCGGCTACTCTCCACCCGCACGCCCAAATTTCAACAGGGGGCATTTACTAGCACAGTGACTACGTGCCAAAGGCATTCTAAGTGCCTTAGCATCCCGCTACGAGTAGGAGGTCTCCCTAAATATAGTCACCGGTGGTGTTACGAGTTTCCTTCGATGCTTGTGCTTTGTTAGATTCGAGGCTACCTTGTCTTTTGTGACACCTTATGTGGTTAGTAGTTTCGAAGTCTGGCCCCTAAATCTTGTCGTAACCCTCTTCTTAGTCTTACCCAGCCAAGTGGATCTGGCCTGTAGCGATTGTGTGTATAAAGGATGCTCGACTACCTATCAAAAGTCACCTCACAGATTTAGTAGAGTTAGTCATGACGATTTTGATGTTATCCCCAAGATGTATTGGCTATTTTCATGTTATGCCTCAAGAAATCATAGAACCCACATGAGTTTGATTTGCCAGGTGAGCCAAGATAAAGTGGAAGTGGTAGTCTGGCCAGGCTCTAGGTTTCACTTGTTTCCTACCTTAAGGCCATGAAAAAGATCTCTAAAGGTTGTGTATACTATCTAGTTAGGTTTAAGGATGCTAATACCTCGAGACCCCGACTATCCAAATAAAATCTCCCAAAGAGTATGTGAGTATCTAGGAAGTCTTTTTCAGATGATCTATCTAGAATCCTCCCCAAATGAGATTAATTTTGGTATTGACTTACTTCCCTATTATGCAAAACCTTATCTATTTCTCTCATAGAATGGCCCCACTGAAAGCAAGAGAGTTGGAAGGAGCAAGGAAGGACTTGTTGGTTAAGGGTTTCATTAGACCGATCAAGTCCCCTTGGGGCACTCAGCTTCTCTTTGTCCAAAATAAAGATGGTTCTTTTCATTTGTGTATTGATTATAGGCACTGAACAAGGTCACCATCAAGAACAAATCTTCATTCCAGATTGATGATTTGTTTGACCACTCTTCAGTGGTGCCAAGTGCTCAAGATAGATCTTAGATTCTGTGTACCATCAACTCGTAGTTCAGAGAGTTGACATTCGAAGATAAATTTCTCGTGACATGGTATGGTCATTATGAGTTTGTAGTTAAGTCGTTTTGACTAACAATGCTCCTCGCAGCCTTTTATGGACTTGATGGAATGTGGTGCTTCAAGCCACACTTGGATATGTTCATAATTAAAGTTATCGATGACATATCTTGATATACTCTAACCGAGATGAGTATGCCACTCATTTGAGGTAAGGGTGCTACGACTCTCAAGGATCGCCAACTATATGCTAAATTTAGTAAGTGTGAACTCTGCTGAACTTAGTAGCGTTTTTGGGCCATATGGTATTAAGTGATGGCATAAAAATGGACTCGTAAAATAGAAGGCCAAGAATTGCTCATACCAGTGAATCCTTCAAGATATTCGGAGCTTTTTAGGCTTAGTTGGCTACTACGAAGATTTGCCGAGGGCTTTTTCATCTATTGCAACAATATTAACCAAATTGACTCAAAAGAAAGTGAATTTCCAATGGTCATAGGCCTTCCGTGAGAGGAGCTTAGGAGTTGAAGATCTGAATTACTCAAAGACGTTAACTCTTACCCGAGGGTATCGATGGGCTTGTGGTGTATTGCGATGCTTCGAGAATCACTTATTGCATTTGGACAGCAGCACAAGAAGGTTATAGCATATGCTTCCACATAGCTAAAAGTCCATAAAAAGGATTATCCAACCCATGACCTCGAGTTGGCGGCTTGGTATTCTTGGAAGACATGGAGACATTATTTGTAATGGATCCATGTAGATGTGTTTACTAATTCATAAGAGTCTACAATATGTGTTTACCTGTATGATCTCACCTTTCACAAAGGAGGTGGTTGGAGCTACCAAGATTACACATAAGTGTCCTTTACCATCCTGGCAAGGCTAATGCAGAGAGATTACTTAGTGCACTCTATGGCAGTGTATTCCGTGGTGGCGGGAGAAAGGAGTTGCAAGTGGCTGGATGCATCGACTTGCAAGGTCGGGAGTTCCTGCTGGTTGACTCGACCGATAGCTTGAGTTATTGTTCGAATCTGATCATAATCGTCCTGGTGACTGATAAAATCTAGACAAGACGAGGATCCTATTTTTTGGTGTGTTAAAGGGAAGTCGTTTAGAATCCGAAGGCAGAGGTCTTCTCCAGCGGGGAGATGGTGTGCTTCATACTGGGTCGCCATGTGTTCTTGATGTTGATGACTATAACCGGATGTTGTATGAGGCTCATGATTCTAGGTATTCTATACATCCGGTGCCCCCAAGATGTACCGTGACCTACGAGAAGTCTATCAGGTGGAATGACATGGCATGACATAGTAGAATTTGTGACTAAGTGTCCAAACTATCGCACAGCTGAAGGCTGAGCACCAAAGACCCGTAGGTGTGCTCCAAGATATTAGCATTCCTACTTTAAAGTGGAAGAAATCAATATGGACTTCATACCAGTTTTACCGCACTCATCTCCAAAAGTATTACTCTATTTGGGTTGTTGTAGACAGGTCGACTACAAAGCCGCCATTTTCTACCGCCAAAACCACGAATTCCGTGGAGGATTGTGCCAAACAAGATCCGAGAGCTAGTTCGGCTGCATGGAGTGCCATTTTCCATCATATCAAATAAAGGTGAATGCCGCTTACCCCCGCCGAGATCGATTCAAAAAGGTCTTGGCACTCGTGTTAAGCTCAGACAATATTTTACCCTAAACGGGGATGGTCAAGCGTAGGGGACAATTCGTAATCTCGGGAGGGATATGTTAAGAGCATGTGATTGACTTCAAGCGGTGGTTGAGATGATCATTTGGCTTTTTAATATCATCGTGGTGAGTGGAAGGAACCATAATTAAACAACATATGTTTATCATTCGCCAAAAACATTCTCATAAGAGGTAATAGTATTCATAAGCATTAGAAGAGATCTCCTGCCACTCGAAAACATAATACCATCTCGCAAAGGTCGGATGATTGATCAAGGGAACCTTTTTATTCATAGCGAGCCACTATATTCACTTCTAATATTAAGAAAGTTTAGTTTCCTCTAGAGAAATTCAAAACACGAGATAAAAGAGCTGGAGAAATAAGGTCTTCCTTATTTCAACCCTCTTAGATTTAAAAAAAAAGCATGTATAAGACCATTGATGATTAAAGAGTATCAATTATTAGAGATATGTTGAAAATCATATAAAATTCATACTTCACAAAAGCTAAGTCTTCTCATGATTTCATGAGAAACGGGCCATAACACTCTATCATAGGATTTAACATGTCTAGTTTAAAAGCAAACATTTTCCTCTTTTTATTAGATTCCTTAATATCATGGATAATCTCTGGTCATGGAGGACATTTTCAAGAATCGCCCTACCTTCGACAAAATCACTTTTGTTATTACATATAAGATTAGGGGTAAATCATTAAGTCTTCCATTAAGGAGTTTAGCTAAAATCTTACAAATCACATTATAAAGGCTAATGAACCTTATATTAGAGAAGTGTCGAGGGAGCTCACTTTGGCACCATAGCAATGCACGTGTAATTAAAGTACTTTGGCATTTCATAGCCATAAAAGATTGAAAACAAAGCCTTTGTGATATCATTGAGATGGTAAGCCAAGTCTTGAAAGAACTTGGTACCATCACGAACCGCTTTAGATAAATCACATGCGATACCTATATCGATTCTACTCAATAGGAGAACCCTTTACAACATTACTATTAATATACAAGAATATATTTCAAACACTTTCCATTACTTTTAATCATTGATAGAAAATCAAACAAATTCTAATAACATTACAAAAATTTTCCAATCTCACACTCTCCCAAGATCTAGTCTGGGGACGCGGTACACGAGCTCTTATTGAATACTTCACAAACAAAATGACCCAAATTCTTCGTCTAGAAAAAGAATATCGGTTGGTAAAGAGTACTCCACGCCACCATGAACTCCAACTTGCCACAACCTACACCAAAAAGTGTAGCAAGATAGCATCAGTAAGTACACCACACATACCGGTAGGCATCATCACCGACTACGCTTAGTTCACATAACAACAAAATAATTAATATTCATCAACATAAAATACAATTAATTGTATCACTGTTAACAATAAGCCACCACTTTTATTAACTATATTTCATTTCGTATGCATCATATTGTAATGCCCCCTAAAACCCTAAGACCCGCATCCTGGGAGTTGAAACGAAAAAATAGAATTTTCTCAGACCAGTCATGTAATCCAGTCGCCTTGTGACCTTAGTAGGCCACCGCCGTGGAGTGACTCGTGGGGAAGTGGTTCGAACTTGCTGAAAATTTGAAATTTATGACTACTGCGTGAGCCACGAGCCGTGCTGCCCACATGACTCGTTAGATCACCCTCGTCAAGGATGGGAGAAGGAGGGAAGAAAAGTAGGATAACAGATTTAATGTGTCCTCACCACGACTCATCGGGAATACCACAAGCCCCGGTGTCCCGCCCCTCGTCTTTCGGCAATGTTGAGGACGCAGAGGTGACTATCAGTCGTCACCACTTCAATGACCTCGTTATCTCCCTCGTGGTAACAAAAGTGGATTTTGCAATTTCATGAATTGACCACACAAGTAGTGGTCACTAGGCATCGACTACCAATCCCTTGTCGACCGGCAGGATAATTTTTCTGTGGAGATTTTTAAGGATTTTTCATAATTTCAAACTCCTAGACTCTAAACTATGCCATTTTGGGCTCTCCTAGGGAGTTACTGTGCTGATCGACGTTTTCCTCACACCCATTCTTTCGATACTTGCATCTAGCTTGTAGAAACTCGTGGATGTAATTGTGGCAATCGACTTCTTCTCATATTTTCAAGGATTTCTCTCCGTGATTTCTTCACTGTGTATGTAGGAATTCAACAGGGAATAGCTTCTTCCTTGTATCCCTAAACACCTTGTCTAATTTTCTCCATTAGTTACAAATTTTTGTAGTTTCGAAATGAAAAGTTTTACCGTATTTCTTTATTGATTCAAATGGAATATTTTTATGATTTTAATTTCTTTATTTTCCTATTGCTAGAAATTTGTGAAAAGATTATATCAAATAGAATGATTCTGTACCTCTAGTTCAGATCGCAGAAATTAGAATCTTTGCAGTTGAACTAGTTTTCCCCGTAACTTGGTTCTATCGGGCCAGGAGGCACATATATTTAATTTATGTTAAAATATCGCCGTATCTGTGTTGTCTAGTCTCGCCGATTTTTAGCAACCTTGTTGTTGTCCAAAAATGCCAACATTAGTTTGACCACGCTTAATTTTTGAGTGTCGTTGATGCCCCCAGCTATCGACCCTAGACTCACATCAGCCTATTAGATTTTTTTGTGGTTCTTTAGATGGTTACAACACTTACGTATAAGCAGGAGCCTCGACCATTCCTAACCACCAACTTCAAATTTCGGCTAAGGACGGGCCACAACGCCCGACAGCAATGCAACTACCTTTAAAACACCAATTTCCAAATTCGGTCCGATAAGACTCTCTGTGTACTCTGCATAGTATCCCCGAGCCACTTGTAGTCTTAGGCCCTCGCATCGAGCTATCCGCTCGCGGAGTAGTCATGGTAAGAATATCCAGTGGAAGTAGACTTTTAGCACCAGAGGACAGGTCCAAATCTGATCCATGTTCCTAGAACTATGTTTCCACCATAGGTTTTTTTATCGCCACACGGCCCCGCATGCTGATCTCTGGGCGCCTATGCCTTTAAGGCATATTTGGTCCAACCAACAGGTGTGTACATCTGACCCACGCCTAGCTCACGTGGTTATATGTCGCTATAGCCTCCCACTAGCCGCCCGCCTAGTCTCGTATTAGCCTGCAGAAAATCTTCATAATTACCCGCCCGTACTACTTCAATATAGTACTTAGATTAGTATCTCGTAATAAATCTTTGACCATCGACAGGTCATTTTGACCATCTCTCGTATATCACAAATTATTCAGCTTTTAGTATTTCAGTTGGTCATTTCATGTCTTTTTACAATTCAGCTTGTTTTATTCTCCGTGTTATGGTTTTCCATCAGCATATCTGTGCACGACACATACCTTTATGCCGTATCGTTTACGACACAGCCGCAGTTCTCGCTCCGCATCATAGCGCATCTCGCTCAAAAGCTTTCAGCCGCATCATTGGTGAGTCCTCATCTTCTCAAGAGTGTTATTTATTTTCGTTAGACTTAGAGTTAGTCAGACTTGTCCCACAACTCATCAAATAAATGGCTTCTGCACATAGTCGAGAATCGAATTTGGGCTTGTATTTCAGTTGTATAAAATTTTATGACTTAGTTCTTCTTCTTAAATATTTTATTTTATTATCTTAAAGTTTCCGCTATGTTTACTCGGAATGCAAAGTAAGGTTATGATAGACCAGGTTGACTTGCAAATCACAGACTTCAAGTACCGTATCTCATCTATGATATAGACTCCTGAGTGTGACAAACTTGCACGGAGCACTAGGTTTGTGAGTATCCTAGGATGTCTAAAAGTCAGTCAAGTAGAGTCTTTTCATGGGTGTGAAGGAGCCACACTTATGACAAGGAGTCTACAAGACATTTTAGAAAAATCCCTTCTTTTCATCTATTTTATCAGACAACCTAAGGTTTCACTCTAATCATGCTTACGATTCGCAAAACAATGCCAAATTAAGAGGTATTGAAAGAGGGGAAATAACTGAATCCACCAGCCCCACCAACTCCAATAGCCCCGTTAGTGGGAAAGTGATGGGTGCGGAGCTCTGGGGCTGCCCTAGGAGTGTTACGAGCCGCGACCACCAGTAACTGCACAAGCAATACACCTACAAATCCTATCAAGAGATAATAGCCTACTAGGAGTTCAAAATGCTCAATTCAGCCACTTGGCCTCGAGCAGCGTATGGAAAGTTCAAGGGAAAAGAAAAGCTTGAGCAAGAGGATAAGAACAGGACCTTGAGTTATCCCAACAAAGGATGAGTGGTGGACCCTTGCTAATTTCATCTGAGTTCAAGACTATCGATAGCCAAGGATCCTAACAAACACCCGGAGTAAAGGAGATTACATGTCCATCTTGCAAGAACTCGGGAAGAACCATTCGGGGAGAATGCATGGTCAAGCTTCAGTGGCTTTTGGTGCAAAGAAGTCGTGCCATAAACTTAAAGTGGTGCCCAAAGCACTCAAACGGGCAAAGGCATTAGCAATCTTCGCAGCCCCGTCAAGCTACCCAATTAGAGAAATATGGAAGGAGCCACCCAAAATGTTTATTTTGTAAGGAAGGATGTTTTGGATGTGGTCAATGTGCCATAGAATAAAGAATCGCCCTATAGATGAACACATCGAAAACTCAGACTTCACCATCCCAACAATTTCGGTAAATTTTGCCCATCTCAAACAGTGGCACAAAGATCCAAGACAAAGTGGCCGACAACTCCTGGACATAGTAGCAGTATGTTATGAATTTCTCATGTCGATCCTTGCATGTCATAAAGTTCGGTGAGCTACAATATAAAATATGAAATACACTTATAACGCAGCATTTAGTGTTATCCCGGGTTGATATGAAATGGTTATGGTGTACGGCTTCATAAGGATTCGTGATGAATGAGAATTCAAGAGTTAGTGATGTTAACCTAGACTTAAGAAAGATCTAAGAGCTGAGAATGGTGACGTTTAGCTGGGCGGGGAGATGATAAGTTAAGAAGGCCAGCTAAGCCCAAGTGTTGTAGTGTAAGGTCTCCAATAACAACTATGGATGTCAATCTTTCCTATTCGCTTGCTTCCCTCTTGTATTTCAAGCTTACGCTACATTCTACTTAAGCTTATGTTCAGACTCCTGTAAATACAGTAAATCCGCTCGCATAAAGAATTCGGTCTTACCCATGGTTTCAAAATTCCAAATTTTCCATGTCATAAAGATTAGTTATGTACAAACTGTCTCACATTATTCTACCCAAGTAACTGCTGTTAAATTCCTGGATTTCCAATAGCTTTAGCAAATTCAGCTACATCATGTATGCTCTTACTAGGCTCTCGAGGATTTGTGCTTGCGATTCCTCGCTCTAAGACATGTGTACGTTCACCTATATCGGAATGATTGTAACAAATATACGAAGGATAACTTTCTATTTATACCTTAGATGCTCATATGCGTAAATTCATGAGATGCAATAATTGGTTCTACTAGGGAAGCATGGAAATTCTTGATTCGTATACCGCAGAGGAGTCGTAACATGATTAAGTGATAGGCTTGAATGATGGGGGAAGAAGAGATGACATTTCTTTTAAGACGCAGGTTCCTGCTGAGAGTGTTACCCATCCGCTGTATTGTAAGTAAGTGGAAATAAAAGAGGTTATTTCTCAAAGAAGGCTATAAGGAACACTCACTTAGTAGGGAGGAACTACTGGAAACCAAATTTCGAAAGACCACCTACTCGTATATCGTAAAGTGCTATTCGACTTATGACTCCGTCCCCTAACCGCTCAATTCCACTGAGGATGGGGCCATTCTTTGTACTCTACTTAAATTTCGTGTTAGCTTCATGTCCTTTAGTTATTTTTTTCTCATGTCTTAGCATGCATGTTCGATTCATAAAATCAGGCTTCTCGATATGTGTCTGCACTTTAACTTAGATACTCCATTGGAAGCATTCAAATTTCTTTAGTATTTAGGGGGCTTTTGGGAATTTAGCTTCTTCCCTAGCTGTTTAGTCACACGCGCCCTACCTCCGAATGTTCTAGCAATTAGGATGGCAGATTCACTAAGTCAAGGTAAGATGAAGATTCCATACCGTTTAACCTAAAAGAAATGGGCTTCTCAAAGAAGGAGTGGAGGACTTCCACGTCGACGTGGGTGCTCCTGAGGACAGATATTGGCTAAGGCACACAGCCGAGATACTTCCATCTACCTGTGTGCTACTAAGATATACTCATGATTTATGAGATATTACCGGTGGAACAAAGATGGAGAGAGACATCACGTAATTTGTAGCTAAGTGCCCGACTGCTGCCAGTTGAGGTGGAACATCGTAGACCTGGGTATGACCAGATATCGCATACCTACATGAAAGGAAGTAAATATGAATTTTATTATAGTCTACCTTAGAATCTTCATGACTAATCTAGGTGATGTTAGATCCGATGACTAAGTCAAGATATTTCTTTCCATTTAAAACTACAAACTAAAATTTGAGGATTATGTCAAGTTTATATCCGAGTGTCGGGTCGCTACATGGGGCGCTTCCATTATCAATTATCTTAGATAGAGGTATCCAGCTTCACCTCTCATTTCTAGAAGTCTTTTTTAGAAGCGGACTTGGTACCCAAGTCAAGCTCAAGACAGCCTTACCGTAGACTGGAGATGGACAAGCGAGTGGACTTTTCGACCTTAGAAGATATGTTGAGAGCGCAAGGACCGATTTTGTATACTGCTGGGAGATGATCACTTGCCTTCATCGAGTTTGCGTGATAACAGCCAATACCCAAAGATCCGTGATAGCCCACTGAGGCATTATATGGCAGAGGGTGTATTCATCTAGTGGTTTGAGATTGCTAAGATACTTTAATCGTGCAAAACTCCATTCATGAAGTTATGCAAAAGTACAATGACCGAGAAAGATCGAAATGCTCACTGAATAACGTTTATCTAAAACTTCACCCATGAAAGCGGTGATGAGATTTGGAAGAAAGGAAAGCTTAAGTACATGTATCCTACAGAATTTTAAAGCGAACTAGCTGCAGGCATATGAGTTAGAACCACCTCCAAAGCGCGCACGAGGCACCCAATCTTCCACGTGTCCCTACTGAAAGGTAATGCGCCGATCCAACTTCAATTGTGCCACTAGACACCTATGAGAGAAATAAAAGATAGTCTCTCTCTTACAAAGAGATCCTGGGTCATTCTTTGAATCGGAAGAAGCTGTAATAAAAGAAGTAGCTTCAACAAAGTTTTGTTGAGGAATCGCAGTCACAGGAGCTACGTGGGAAGCCGGCGTATCCGCGCTAGATATCCACATTTATTCCCTTCCATCCTAAACTTTCCAGCTTTAAGGTATCAATTTTCTCCCTAAAACTCTATTCAAGCCATGTTTAGTCTATGTGCCCTAAACTCTTCTTCTATGTCAACGCGGCGAAGTGTAACTCATAAATTGGGTCTGGCCATTTAGTTCAATTCTGAGACAAACATTCATAGTTTTCACTATATACCATTCAAACAATTTGATGCATTTCTCTACTTTCTAGGTGTTTTCAAACATTCGAGGACGAATGTTCCCATGTGAGAAATTGTAATTCTCTAAAAATCCTAAGACCAATTCCTAAGTTGAACGAAAATAGAATTTTCTCGCATCAAGTCACAAAATGAGTCGTCCCGTGACCCGCAAGAACTGGCCACCAATGTGGAGCTGACTCATGGGAAGGGTTTGGACTTGGTTGGTAATTTGGGATTTTATGACCACGCATTCGTGGTCGCCCACAGGATTCAAGTTAGGTCACCCGTGGCCAAGGACGGGCGGCGATAAGAAAAGTAGGACAATGTACTTAACTGCACTTCAACTCAAGCTGGGAACACGACGAGTCATGGTGTCGTCGTGGTGACCCTCCGGTGTTTTCCTTCGGCAAAGGTTGAGATGAGAGGTCACTCACGAGTTGTGGTCACTAATCCACCCTTTATGTCCCCCGTGGTCACAACAAGGTTTTAGGGCAAAGATACTTCACTGACTGACCACGAGTCAGGGTCACAGGCACGACTCGCCCGGGCCCCTGCTCTGGATCGGGCAGTGGTTATTTTTCTGCGAGATTTTTAGGAGTTTTTCTCAGACTTCCTAAACTCCTGCACTCTAAACTATGTCGCTGGGGCTCGGGCCCAGAGGGATCTAAAAGGGTGATCGACGTTTCTCCCTCACCCATTCTCTCGATACTTAGACTCAAACGCATAAACTTTCAGTGGCTAGAACTAGGGCAAATGACTTCTTCGCATTTTCAAGAATTTCTCTCCAGATTTCTCTCACTGTGCATGTGAGGAATTCAACAAGGAATAATTCTTCCCTTTGTATCCCTAAACACCTTGTCTAATTTTCTCCATTAGTTACAATTTCTGTAGTTTCAACGTGAAGTTTTATCGCATTTCTTTATTGATTCAAATGGAATATTTCTTATGGTTTTAATTCTCTTTATTTCTTTCCCTATTGCTAGAAATTTGTGAAAAGATTGTATCTAAAAGAGGAATGATTCAAATTTTTAGTTCCGAGATCACAGAAATTAGAATCTTGCAAAGGACTAGTTCCCCTGTAACTTGGTTCTATTAATTTTGGGAGGCACATATATTTAATTTATGTTAAAATATCAAATGATTCAAGTTGTCTAGTCTCACCGATTTTTAGCAACCTCGCATTGTCCAAAAATGTTAAACTGATTAGTTTGACTTAGTAACAGAAGTAATTTAGGTTCGTAGCATTGAAAGCAAGCTCATGCTTTCCCCATAAACGACAAGACTATCGTGAGCTCCGTAAGCGCTAATAAAGATCATAGCTCTATAAGGCTATATGTTTCAGTGCCATACAATTAACAACCCTTCGTATATTCACGGAGAGAGTGGAAGTACGAAATAACATCAACCCCTACCAAAGGATACTACGCTACAATCTTAAATCCTATGCACGACTAAATACAACATTCAAATTCTTCACATTACAAGTACAAGCCGTACAGCGCTATGACGAGAATAATTGTCAAGAGGTTAGCCCTAACATACCTTTTACCCTAGATTTTGCTCAATCAAACACGCTCCAATTCAAGAACCGATAACACCTCCAAAATGCAGCCCTTTATGCCGAGAGAATACTAGCTAGAAACCTCATTTACAAAACACAATAACCACAAGTCATTACATGCTTAATTCTACTAAAAGCTTATAATCTCCCGAGAGTTTAGAAGGTAGAAATACTTACTTATCACTTGTAGACGCTAGACTCAATTAGATGATTACAACTTTATAATCTCGCGAGACTCCAACAATCCGAGCTAGATTTCAAGAAATAACTCTGTAGATATATTTCTCGCAAGCCCGAAACTTGTTATCCAAGACAAATTTGCAATTGAACGGATTTTAATGGTGTAATTCAAGTTGAAAACCTTAAGAATGGGTCGCCAAGCCGCTTCAAGTTGGAAATATTAGAATGAATCATTAGAACTTGGAGGGAGTATATATACAATTGAGGCTGTAGGAGGAAGGCGTGGAAGTGCTACCCATCGCGCCATAATATGGCGTGACGTATCGTTCGTGCGTGGCATGGCCGTGCTGCTGGCGCGCCCGGCAAGCGCCCCTACCTTCAACCTTCGACCTCCTCGCTCGCTCGACAACGTGCTCGTATGTTCATCCCCTAAGCCCTTCCTCATATTTTTCATACTCTAAAATCCTCTTAAATATACCTATGGACGCATGTTTAAACAACAGAACTTACGGCGTGACATCATCCTTTAGGAACATTCGTCCCGAATGTAATATAATCTTAAGAGACTCGACTCCTTAACCATCATTTAAAAAGATTTCCCATAATATGGACTATCCAAAATTTAAAACATAGAAAAGTCCAACATGTTGCCTCACGCGATGCTACAAGAAACTCACGACATAGCTCCATAACATAAAAGTGAGAAACTAATCAACACCGATAACAAAGCAACAAAAAATAATAACTGAAACAATCTCAGCCATTGTACAATCCGAGCTGCCTAAAATAAGTAAGGATATCTAGACTTCATGTCGTCCTCGCCTTCCCAAGTCATCTCCTTTACATTTTTGGTTCTCCATAAGACTTTAATGTGAGAGGCTACATCCTTAGTCCTCACCTACGAACCGCCAATCTAGTATAGCAACCGAAGTCTCGTAGGAAAATTCCTCGCCACTTGAACATCCTCGGCTGACAATCCCGAGAAGTGGTCTCCTATGCAATTTACAAGATTGACATACGGAAGACTACATGAACAGACTTTTAGTTCAAGGTAACTCTAACTCATAAGCCACTCGGCTTATCTTCTGAGGATCCGATGGGCAAAAAAACCTGGTAGGGCTAAGCCGTAAGACCCCGAAATTCCTAAGATCAATTCCGAGGATTGAAACTGAGAAAATAAAAAATTTCGCACCAGTCACAGATCAGTCATCCATGACCCGTGAGGTGCACCGACAAGTCGTTAGGTGGTGACTCATGGGAGGAAGCGGAGAGTTGGTTGGATTTTTGAAATTTGTGGCTAACCACGAGATGAAGCCACGGCCAGGGTCGTGGCAACGAGTCATGGAGTCGGGCCGTGGCTAAGGAGCCGGTTTGAAGATGGAAATTTTCAGGGTAGTGAACCCAATGACTCATCACCACGAGTCATCCTCAAGCAATGAGTCGTCTAGTCCCTTGTCAAGTACCGGCAGATGCTTTTTTCCTGCGAATTTAGTAAGGGCTTTTCCGTAATTTCTAAGTTTCCTAAGACCTAAACTACATCATTTTAGGCTCGCATAAGTGTTTTAAGAGGTTTAGCTCATTCTAAGCCTATCCCCATCCATGCATGGAATCCTAGAAGTTTCTAAGGGTGATCAAGCCTAGAAGTTTATCAATTCTCCTCAATTTCCTTCGGGGCATTTAAGCAGGGTCAGGAAATCGCGAGCACTCCGTGCATATAAGGTTATGAAACTGGGGTATCCATCCACTCTCATGCCCAATCCTGTAATACCCCAAAATTCTAAGATCAGACCAGGAGTTGAACGAGAAAATAGGATTTTCGCACTGTGTCATGACGCAGCCGCCCAAGAAGCACTCCATGTACTCACGAGTCATTAAGTGACTTCAGGTGAGGATCTTAGATTGGAGTTGAAATTTTGAGTTTGGAGGTGACCATGAGTCATGGTCGCACTCACGATTCATCAAGTGTCTCGTGGCCGCAGTTGACTCAAGCAATAGATAATTTGGTCAAGGTGAGTAACTACTTGGTCACCATGTCGCTGGGTACACCAATGAAGTCGCGGGTAACCCCTCGTGAGTGCATTCCAAAGGCAAAGAATGGGAGCAGACACTGTCGCCTAGTCCCTGTGGGGACCGGCACAGTGTGTTTTTCCCTATGAAATTATTAAGGGCTTTTTCATAATTTCTAAGTTCCTAACGCCTTAAACTTACGTCATTTTAAGCTCGAATATAGTGTTTTAAGAGTGTGGTAAGTAAGTTCATTCTAGGCTTATTCACTTTCATGCATGCAATTCTAGAAGTTCCTAAGGGTGATCAAACCTAAATTCCTCAAGTTCTTCCAAATTCTCATCGGGCAATCAAATGAGTTGAGAAATTAGATTTTTTTAGGTATGTAGAGTTATGAATGGGTGCAATTGTTCATATCCATGCCCTATCCCCTCTTAATTCATGAAATTCTAATTGATAAATCTATGAGGTTTTAATCAATATGAATTCTCTAAGTTTCAATCATGGTATAATCCAAGCATGTTTCTAATGTTGAATTATGCTTAATGGGAATGATTTTATGATGTTTTCAATTATAAATTTTATTTTTCAAGTTTTATAAATTATGATGCCCATCCATGAAAGTTCATGAAAGTTAAGATTTGCGAATCATGTATTCAAGCATGATGAGATGTTTATGAAGAAAGCATGATTTCCAAATTACCATGCCTATGTTCATGTTTTCGAACGATCAAGTCTAGCGTCAAGCATAAGCTTAAGTAACGGGCAAGCCTATATGATCAAGTATGTTTCATGATTTATCTAAACTACATTTATTAGCTTACCACATGAATTTTGGAGTCTAGACTTACCATATTTATCTTGTGATATGGTTTGAGCCAAGGCTCTCATGTATGATTTCGCATTTGATGTATGTATGTTGGCGAGTCGCCTTCTGGCTACTAGAGGATGGTTCAACTTCATTGAAAACGATGGAGAGCATATGGCTGTTTTGGGAGTAATCTAGCACCGAGTAGGTTAAGGGTCAATCAATCCAATGTCTCGTAATTACGTACCAACATAGGTATGATCATAATATTTCGGGACTCCCTCTTGTGAGCTTCCCCATTCCCCTAGGGGCCTTTCACGGTATCATGTCATGGTAGCAAACCTTAAGCCCGGCAAAGCTTTGAACTACTTCCGCCCACTTGAGTGTGATAGTTGAAACCACGTAAGCATCGTGGTACTGCCTGCTATATGACGAGTCTCTCATCGTTCCTCCCGATTTCACTTATGCAATGCTCATCACCATGATATTATGCTTTCAAATAGGGTTTGACCTAATGTCTGGCCATTTATGATTATCGGGCCCGCATTTTGGGTCATTCGATTCACATTTATATTCAATTATGTTCGATCATGATTTCGTAAAATAGCATGCAAGCCCTAACTCAAAATCTTATCCCGATTATGTTTTACAATATGCATGATTTATGATTTCACTTACTTAAGTTTTATCATCTTACATACTTATTATTTCAAGTACCGACGGATACTCTATATTGTATCGCTTGTTATGCCTCTGGATATTCCGGCCTCATCATTAGTTGTGACTGCATTTGCCGCCATCGTGACAAAGTCAGTGAGCCCTCATCTTTCGAAGAGTGCCCTTCATGTCGATGTATCTATTACTTTCGGGCTTCTGCATTTTAATGAGTTAGTCTGGCTCCCGTCCCATCAACTCGCGCAGTAGAGATTTTTTAGACATAGAATGTACCGCCTTCTGGTCTTGAATTATGTATTTTGATGTTATGAGATTATCGATTCGTCATGTTATTTATGTTGATCTTCCGCTTTATTATGTGCTTGAATTAAATGATATGTTCATGCCATGGGCTCTGACTTGAACGGGTAAGAGAGAATTAAGCTAAAAGACTAAGCCTAGAATGTTAAGGATTGAAATCAATAGTGGAGAAAATACTTCTAGGATGAGTTCCCATATAGTATTGATCCTCCTAAATCATTCAATTAGGCTTATTAATAATCTATGATTTCTTTGTAGATATACAAATAATTTCTAAATCAATCACTAGGTGTCTCTCAACAACCAAGCAATGTTTATCTCAATTATAACTTTATTTTCACAAGTTCAAAATAAGTTTCACAACATTTATCTAGTAGTACACATTGTAAGATGCAAAATCAACTACAAAGAAATTGTTATGTGATACTATTTAAGGTCATTTTTATCTTTAAAAACTTCGACATATTCATATTTCATATTCTATCTTGCATAAAATTATAGAATCTTGAATAAACATAATGAATTATTATTTAAGAAACAATCAACCAACCATTACATAGAGACACATAATAATTATATTTCATATACACAAAAAGTTATACCTTCATTTCAATTCTGCTTGTTCCATTTAAACTTTGCACATAATGCTAAAAAGTAAATAAAAATTTTGAATCTTATAATTTTAAACTAGAGATATATAAAATGTATCACAAATGTCATTCTTCCACTCGGCTTTAAGTTTCTATTCTCACTCTCATCCAACTCTTCGTGAAATGCAACGCACTGAGAAGAATCGCTCTTTTAATGCTATAAGCCTTAAACATCTCATGAGATAAGTTAGAATTAAGAGTTGTTAAAAAAATTACTTATTTAAATTAACTAAAAAATAAGACAAACAAATTAAAATAGAGAAAAGTTATGCATGAATCATTTATCCCTCTAACCAAATGTAGTAGTTATCTAACATAGTATTTATGCTAGATTATTTCCATTCCTTCTAACCAAACCACCCTTAAATGTTAATGTATAAAGTCTATCTTTTCCAAAACCAACCAACCCTGGGGCACCAGATTGTGCCACTAGCTATCCACTCAGCCCGGGCCCCGACCAAGACTGTCCATTTTGATGTTTAACGTGGTCCTGGCCTCTTCTGTGGGGACAAGTCCAAAGCTCAAACCACCCCTTTGCCAATCGAAAGATCTTGTAGCGCAACTCCGCCTGCGTTAAAAAGCAAGATGCAGATGGGTCACACAAGAATGACCTTCAATAGTGCTTCTTCCCCCAATCCTCGCGTACTCACTTGAATCGGCGAACAACCGAACCCTTGGGACCTCCTTCAACCCCGCACGTGATGAGTCGACATCGAGTACAAACGACTGCCTGAGCAAGAGCTCTGTGAGTCATCAACCTCGTTATCCCTGGCTGCATCTTGATCCGCTTTCGAGCGAGAGTTCTTCCACACGGACTCCCGGACACGTGGCCGACTGCCTCTCGTTCGACCGTCTCAGATTCAAAGAATCCCAAAGTTTCTTTTTAATCCGACCAAATAAGAAAAAAATCTTTTTTTTTGTACTCTTTCATAACATAAATATTGTTAAGAACTCTCCCAAGAATGCACCTGCAGCCTTCATGATCGTGCCATTGAAGTTACTATCTCAATCTTTGTAAACTTGTAATAGCTTCATCCACATATGCCCAAAAACAAGAACTTCGGCGAGGCTAATAGCCTTCTTTCCGTCGTTACTCACTTCCACTCGCTTGTCTTCTCGCATCCTTTATCCCACTATTTAGGACTCGTTTTGGTAAGAGGGATAAGGAATAAATAGTCGCGATAGAACAGTTTATCCTACATTTGGTTGGGATAAACTTCTAAGATAACTTGTCTCGTTATAGTGTTATTTTTATCCCGCATTCAACATGGAACAATCCCTGGATAACTAATCCTCTAAGGGTCGTTTTGTTAATGGATAAGGTATATGCTAATACATGAGTAACTTGGTTATTCATGTGTTAATTTTATACCATGTTTGATTTTTCAAATAGGATAAAAGTTATTCATATATTAATGTTATATCATGTTTGGTTGGTAGGTTTTAAATGTTGTATAAAAGTTATTCATGTATTAATTTTATGCGTTTGGTTGTGTTTTAGTAATTCTACATAACAATACTTACATAACTTAAGAAAATCTATGTATTTTATGTGTGGGGGTGTATGGTGGAATGACTGGCCGCTTATTACCGGATAAGAGAAAGCTAATACATGAATAACTCATATTCATGTATTAATTTTATACCATGTTTGGTTTTCAAATAGGATAAAAGTTATTCATGTATTAATTTTATACCATGTTTGGTTTCCAAATAGGATAAAAGTTATTCATGTATTAATTTTATATTATGTTTGGTTGGTAGGTTTCAAATGTTGTATAAAAATTATTTATGTATTAATTTTGTGCGCTTGGGTTGTGTTTTAGCAATTCTACATAACCAATACTTACATAACTTATTATGAAATCTCATCTATAATTTTATGCAGGGTGAAAGGAATAAGTTATGCGGTATTAGTTATACAATATTAAATAATAAACAAGACATTTACCCCTATCAATTTACTTTTAAAAATATTTTTAATTTTATAATTTTATAAGTTCCTTTGAAAATTTAATAATATGTATTTTGGTAGGTTAATTAATTTATTTTGCGAATTATATAATTTATTAAAATAAAAATTTATATTATTTTTGTGAAAAAAGGAAGAATTTTATACTATTTGTTTACTTATTTATTTATAAATAATATATATTAATTCTATAATAAATTAAATATTTAATAATTAATAATTCATGTATTGTGATTTCAATAACTATAAATCCTACATAAATAATATCTACATAACTATTTTCAAAATAATTATACTACATAACTAATACATGAATAACTAATCCCTGCATAAAATAATACATAGATTTCCTCATAACTAATTCATGTATTACTAATACCTACGTAACTCTAACTCATAACCATAACTCATAACCAAACGACCCCTAACTTGTTTCCAAACCAAACGACTCCTTCCAGTGCTCTAATCTTCCATGATTTGTATAGTCTTTGTGATATATGACGCAGTACACTTTAACTTCAATTAAGTAAAATGTACCCTTCACATAGAAAATATGTTATGTTTGACTATTAAAGAACTATATTACTGTCCAATAATGAAGAAACATTATCTTACAAAAAAGAATATCCCTCCTCTTACATTCAGTGAAAAATATGTGCAGGCACCAAGTTTGCAAAACACAAGTTTATATATGCCAAAAGGCTTATTATCTGCAGAACAGTAGTGACCAAAGGGATTTGGACTCAATGCCTGTGTGTAGGATATGGAAAGGTGTCGGGGTAACAAGAGACCAAAATAAAATCAAGAACAATAGGGGCTTGGTTTCTGAATGTTCACAAGTAAAAACCAGTTGCATGTTTAAGGTCAAGGAATATGTTTTCAGCAAACAAGGACTGTATAGGAATCACTGCTATACATGATGCTATCTTTTCAATAGGTTTGTTGCATCATACCTGTGAAAATGTGTGTTACCAACATGAATTTCTCATTTTACAAGGCTTTCATCTCTTTACTGCTTCCCCTATACCATACAAATATATTTACCCAAAACTTTGCAGATTCTAGACTCCGCCTTGATCCCATGGGAAAAATGTCATCAAGAGCAGAAGAAATAAAGGGAAAGAAG
>JACEIK010000323.1:191142-207456 GCA_018107945.1 Datura stramonium | reverse complement strand
CGATGAGTCACTTATACGGTCTTTCCCCGGGCCTTTTCCTAGCATGTATGACATTCAAAACTCTTAACCAACATGCGAATAGGCCATCTATATGTCGAGAATTTACGGGGTGTAACAGTTGGATTGAAAAAGTACCTCAGGAATGATCCATTTTCTTGTTTCCTCATTAATCTCGTGGGGGGATAGAAAATAAAATTCAGTTGCCCTCTCTACTGTCAAAGTAGAGTATGTTGTGTAAAACTGGTATGGATTAAACAATAGCTTGAGGAATTTCAAATCTACCCTAATTGTGTGCCGCTGTTGTGTGATAACACCAGTGCACTTAATATGGCTAAAACTATGTACAACACAAGAGACCCAAGCACACTTGATATCAAACACCATTTTCTGAGTGATAATGTTGAGAAAGGGCTAATATGTATGAGGTTCGTAGAACGAAAGATCAGGTAGCAAACATTTTCACAAAGGCACTAAGCAGAAAACACTTTGAATGAAATCGGTTGAAGCTGAGCTTGATTAAGATACACCAATAACCATTCCTCTCAACTTGGCTATGATTATCTAACTCAGTTCTATACTATCACATATATAAATGCATGGTGATTGAACCGAAGAGTAAGGATACGAACTGTACTAACATCTTCTAAAATAATGTTCAATCTTGCCTCTTGAGGAACCCAGTTCCCCTTATAAGTTTGTATTTTCAACCTTATAACTAATTATTGAAAACTGCTATAAACGTCATGTCATCAAGTGTTTTCCCTCCTCTTTAAATATGACACATCTCCCAAGCATCACATTGATCTGTCACCTCGCACCTGTTCCCTCTCTTTAAACTCTCCATGTTACTTCATTTCTCTTACCTATGTCTCTTTCCTTTAAACCATCACTTGTCTTCATCTCTTCTCAACCTTCTCTTCTTTCTTTCTCTCTCTCTCTTACCAGAACACTCCATCTTCTCTCCTAATCTCGCAAGAAAAATGTCTCAATACTCTTCAAATTCCTCTCCTCACTCCCTATTTAAACCATCTTCTCCACCTCCTAAACCTCAATCTCTATCTGCAGGGGACCAGGACCCTTATTGTGTGCAGAAGACCTTATCCTTGACACTCTTGTTTCTTCGAATCCTTCACCCACTCCAGTTCCTGCTCGATCTAGGAAAAGCCCTAATTCTAAAAAAATGGTGTTGGAGGGAGATGGACAAGTTCCTAAATATCTACTCCTGAGGGAGATAATGGTTAATCATACTCTCAAATAGTAAAACTAAATGAGTTTCCTAACTCTACGGATCAAGAGGAGTTGCATAAAGAGAGAGAATGGAACAAATATAATCTAATGGACGCTTCCAAAGTACCCTCCATACCACCAGGTATTGCCTCTTTCTCTCTTCCTCTAGAAGGCAAACCTGCTGATAAAGGGTCATTTGACTTGTCTGGGGAACATTTGTTTGAGGAAAATTTATCTGAGGTCAGGGAGGACCAGTCAAACATCTTGCAGAGTGACGTTGAGATTATAGAGAGAATTTTTGAAGCTATGGGCAGGGAAGAAGACGGTGTTGTCGAATAGAGTCCCACATCCGCTACTGAGAAGGGATCCCTTGCTCGACTTTCTTCTCCAAAGTGGGATAGGACTCTAGCTCAGGCAGTTGGTGCTGACACTCCATCTCCAACCCTAGAGGACGATGATATTCCCTTGGATTTGGTATTTATAGGGACCTCGTTCCTCTTCCAAGTCAAAAAAAGGACCAAACAAGGGACCTATTACTCGAGGTAAGGCTAAGAGGAAAATGGATGAGGTGTTGAAGGAAAATTGTGATAAGACACTTAGAAGACATAGAATGATGCGTAAGACCGTGGTTGAAGAGGAGGTTCCCCTATCTCAACTGGTTGATATAGACATGGGGATACTTTATACACTATAAAGGAAGTTCCCATTGCTGGGAGGGAATCAAAAAAGGAAAGACGAAATTTGAAATAGGGAGTAGAACTTCCTACTGTAGACACAACTGAGGGACCTGGTGGAGATGACCAGGAGTCAAAAAGAGGAGTTGTTAGCTCGTTTCCTAAGAACAAGGGCAAGACAGTAACCAAAGAGGGACCTAGTAACACATTGAAATATCCTCCACCGGATGAACATTTTGAAAAAAACAGGAAAATATTCACAACCAAAGGCCTTGGGGGGTTGTGTTTTTTATCTGAATATTGTTGGTCATCAAGGGATACATGAGCTAGTAGAAATGGTGAGGTTTCAAGGATGGGAATACCTATTTGAACTTCTCATACCTTCCATGTAAGAATCGGAGGTCACTCAATTTTATAAGCACCTTCTGTTTACTAAGGATGAAGACACCATCTTTGCAAACGTGCAAGAAATAGAATTTACTTTTGATGTAACCTCGCTTGGACATATACTGAAAGTGCCTATTGATGACATCTCCAGTGTGAAAGAGCAAAGTGCTTTAAGAGATTTCTTGTGGCTGACTTGAAAACTAGATGGGAATCTAAAAAGCAAACAAATGTTCAAAAAATAAATGAAGCCAGAACATCAACTTCTTTTTGAATTGGTGAACAAAGTACTACTCCCTCATGCTGAACGAAGGTCCATTACTGCTATCTCAGATATCTTTCTCATAGAGGCCCTAGTAACCTTTTAGCCTATCAATCTACCTGCCCTTATGATTGAGCACATATTAAATAAAAAAGAAAATTTCAGTTTCCCCACCCCACTCTACCGCCATCAAAGACGTCAAACATGGCCTTGAGTAAGACTATTTGCTCACGAGAGTCTTCAAGCACTTTGGGGTTGCTTTGGTTAGGGCCACAGTGGTAAAAAGAAAACAGATGTTCACCCTGAGCACATTGGAGGAGTGCGAATATGTTGCTAAGAAAGGGGGTGTTGGGGTACAGTCCACATTCTCGGGCTTGATTGATGCACAACAATATGCAACTGAAGAGGTCGACCATCTATCCATGCTATTGACACAGAAGAAGGCTGAAATGGCCCTGTTGAAAGTTGAACAAGATTGCAAGGGAACAATGCAACAATGGAAGAACCTGGTGGTGTATGCGATTTACAACTTGAGAATTCTCAACTAAAAGTTGAGAATATAGCACTAAGGAAATAATTTGAAGACCTGACCCAACAAATACTATGAGACTAGCGTGCTGCCAATGAGAGGATTGACAAACTCATATCTAAGCTTTGATCCTCTATCTTTCCCATTCTGTTCCATTCCTATGCCCCTATTTTGTCTCTCTCAATTGCACTTATTTTTATTGACCCTCTTCTTCTTTCTCTGGTTGATTATGACACAAACTAGTTTCTTTTAACTCTGTTATATGGATGTTAATGCTTGTCCCTACTAATGTAAATTTGGGCCTCATTAATGAATGAAACAATGTCTTTATCCTTACTTATTGTGTGCTTTCATTTGTGTAGTGTTAGCCGAATAGCCATGAGTTAACTTTATCTATTGCCTTTCTTTAATATGTTACTATTTTATTTTTTTTGATGATGCCAAAAGGGGGAAAAGTTAAGGGTGTAGTGTATTGGACGTCAGGAGGAATAGGTCAGGTTATGATAGTAAGGGGGAAATTGGTGAAATATGTGGCTGTGTGAAAGAGGGAATCTTTCTCGCAGAGGAAATGTGATCATGAGTTTGTCATCGTAAAAAAAAGAGAAATTGATAAAGCATAGACTTTGAAATACTATGCGCTTATTTTGATAATTTGACAAACCTACTAAGGAAATAGGTTCCTTATTCTCGAAGTCAACTCTTACAGCTGTAAAAGCAGCTTTACAACTGCCACTATCACTGCCACCGCAACACAGCGGCAAAACTGCTGTGGTTCCATCCATTTACCAATGGACAAATATTCTACTTCTTACCCATTCTATTATATACTTGGAACAATATTAGATGAAGAATCAATTTTTGCAAAAAACACAAAAATAGGGTCTTATCCTTCCATCTACTAAGCCGCCGACACTTTCAGAAGACAAAGCTGTAACAATTTGATAGAACCAGATCCTAAACAAGAGTCATATATTNTAAGCATTGGGATTGATCACGTGTGTATACCCGAAGTAGTTATGAAACCATGGGAAATACTTACCCTAGTTATTTGCGAACGATGATAACAACCACAACTCTACTCCTCTTTTAAGAAGTATTTATAGATCTTTTATGTTCAAACTCGAATCATATATGAAAGGCTAGAGTTAGCCTCAATTATCTTTGTAACAGACTCATTACAAAGGACTTGCAATAGAGCTATTGTAAAGGGGAAGGAATTAAGAGTTTAATTCCTAGGTTGCAAGAGGTTGTAATCTGAACATTCCTCTGTGATAGTGAAGTTGAAAAATACTACTAGGGTAGGTCGCGATTTTTTTTCTCCTAAGCAAAGAGGTTTTCACGTAAATATCTTGTATCATTTACTTTATGTTCTTATCTGTAGAACCAGGTGAGGAACCTGTTCCTCTATACTATTTGGTGGACTCACGCAAACTGTCACCTATGAAATCACTACCTTCTCCTTAATTACTAGACTAAGTTTTCTTTCCTTTTTATGTTTTTTTAAGTGGTGGTTTAATTAGAGCAGCCCATCAAACATTCTTTGGGCTTGATTCACACCACCCTTTATTCTTCCACTGCATAAAACTAAAACTATTTGTTGCTCTATGAAATCAATCTCATGCAGTCCACCCGCTTTAGGAGCCCATCAGCGCAAACCTTCACCTGGACCACGTGACCCAACTCTATGCTTGGATAAGACAGGCTAGAGACTAGTCACATAAGCTTTATTTTTTTGGATAGGTCCAACATTCCACCATCTTAATACCCCCACTTGAGTTGCAAATCTATACTACTGAGCTTGGCCTTTTTATTTCTTTTCGTTTTTAAGTTATTTTTCTTTTTCTTTTTCTTTCTATTAGACTTTTGTAAATTTTTTTTAATTTTAGTAAAATGTCCTTGTGGCTCTTTTAATTTTAAAATAAATAAATAAAATATTCTTAATTTAAAATATTTTGAGGTCATTTGGTAGGGAGATGAGATAAATAAAGTTATCTCATGGAATTAGTTATTCTACCACATATATGAGATAGCTTATCCAATCATTATGGTATAAATGGTGAGACAAATCATCTCAACACTAACTAATACCTCTAAGCAAATACTGAATAAAATAATTTTTTATTTTATTCCAAAATTATTATAACTTATCCTCATAAAAGGAGCCGTCTAAGTTTTGGGAGAAATTGATTGAAGTGGTGATGATTGAGGGATAAATCCAATAAATGGGTTTGTCAAAATTTTTCATAACCAAATTGGCGAAAACTTATAGGTAGTGGAGCATCTTTCTTGTACAACTTTCACGTCCAAAAACAAATGAACCGTTAACTTTATTTATATCGAAGGTGCTCTACTATCCATGAACCTTTAGTGGATATTTTATATTTTCAAGAAAGGCTCCTACCTTCTAAAATACCTTCAATATTATTTTAATTCTCGAAGAATCTAAAAAAGTTATCTTTTTTTACATTGATGTGACGATTCTGCATTGATGTGAAGATTGCAGACAATAATTTAAACCCTAAAGGCTCATGCATACTAAGACATCTTCAGTAACTTTACCAAGACACCCTTACATTAATGAGTTTTCTCCATAAATGATCCTAGGTACATCTCAATTAGAGACAAATTATATTAATCCCGTCACGAANAATTATATCATTAAGTTCACAAAAATTAGTTTACTTTGAGCTTGAATGCATCCTTCAATATGAATTATAGAAAAAAAGGTTAGTAATTTTTTCATTATATGCTCTCCGGATTGTGTAAATAATTTATTGATAATTAATATTTTTTTGCAAGTTTAAAAATGCCAAACGTGTTAAGATTGCAAACGTAATATATGAATCTGATATAGTTAGATGTAGTTGTGGTGCTTGTGCAATTGTTAAACTTTCATTAAATATTAGATATGATTGGTTAGTTAGAAATTTGCATATTAGAATGAAAACTAATCAAGATGAGTTATGGCTTATTATTTCGGGTAGATAGTCATTTTCTACGGTTTAGGATAATGCCTATTTCTGTACAATCTTCAAGATCGTCCGAAGGTGTATGCTTCCACCGTGAAATAGAGGATGTTGACTAAAGGAACATAAAAATCATTTATAGAGAAAACTTATTAATATAAAAGCATCTTGGTAAAGTGGCTTGAAGGTACTTTACTAGGCATTAGCGTTCAAAATCTGAAAAATTCCTGAATAGTCACGTCACGCAGAAAAAAATTGACCACCTTTTTCAGCAGGCATACTCGAGAACAAATCACTCACGTTGATCATTCTTCAATTCGTTATTAGCCCACCGAAGAACTTTGCACCTGGCTTCTACTAGATATCGGCAAATTCGCCGACATTGAAGTTTCCGGTAGCTGTCTCCGATTCCAGCGACGATGAAGCTCTCGTTTTCTCTCTCTTCAAAACCATCTTCAAACCTTAAGAAGCAGCCGTCATCTCAGACCTTCTCCGGCGATGATTTCCGCAACTCCGCCAACCCCACTGAAAAAGAGTACGTCACGGAATTCGATCCCTCCAAAGCTTCGGCTAGTTCCACCAAAGAAACACTCATAATACCTCCAAAACAGAACGAATGGCGCCCCATCAAACGGATGAAAAATCTTGACCTCCCTCTCCAAGCGGATTCCTCTGCTGCCGATCAACCACTCCAATTTGAACTTGACGCTGGCACTTCTGTCGAACCGTCGTCAGATTCCATCTCTTACGGCCTCAATGTCCGCCAATCAGAAAACCCTAATCCAAACCCTAACCCTAACCCGAACCCTAAACAGATGATTGATCCAATGTTGCATAAGTTTAAGGAAGATTTGAAGAGATTGCCAGAGCATAACGGGATTGATGAATATACTGATATGCCAGTGGAGGGATATGGGGCTGCTTTGTTGAAGGGTTATGGGTGGGTTGAAGGTAGAGGGATAGGTAGGAATGCAAAAGAGGATGTTAAAGTTGTTGAGTATAAACGGTGGACAGCTAAAGAAGGGATTGGATTCATACCTGAAGTACCAAAACCTACCAGTAAGGGTGAAGGAGGTGTTAAACCAATTAATAAAAAGGGTGAAGAAGGTGTTAAAGTAGATCGCAGTGATGGTAATGTTGGGAAGAAAGATAGAGAAAAAGGAGCTAAAGGATTATATGTAGGGAAGGAAGTGAGGGTAGTGAGAGGAAAGGAAATGGGGATGAAAGCAATAGTTTTGGAGGTGAAAAGTGGCGGGGATCAGGTGATCTTAAGGCTTTCAAGAAGAGACGAAGAGGTGAAACTTCAGGCACGGGACGTGGCTGAATTGGGTTCAGTGGAGGAGGAGAGGTGTTTGAAGAAGTTGTCAGAATTGAAGATTAAAGAAGAGAAGAGTAATCTTAATGGGGTCAGAAAACAGTCCTCTGGAGGTAGAGGTAGAGATGAAGCAACAGACAGGAAAAAGGAAAGCAGAAGAAGTAGAGATGAAAGGAGTGATAAATTATCTTGGCTTGCTAGTCACATTAGAGTCAGGATTATAAGTAAGGATTTCAATAGAGGAAGATTGTATCTGAAGAAAGGGGAAATTATGGATGTGGTTGGGCCGACAAGCTGTGATATATGTATGGATGAAACTAGGGAGTTGATACAAGGTGTGGATCAGGACTTGCTTGAGACAGCTCTTCCGAAGCGTGGTGGTCCGGTTCTTGTTCTGTATGGTAGGCACAAAGGTGTGTATGGCCACTTGGTTGAGAAGGATAGTGAGAATGAGACTGGAATCGTCCGAGATGGTGATACGAAGGAGTTACTCAAAGTGCGACTTGAACAAATTGCTGAGTATCTTGGAGATCCAAGCTATATCGGTTATTGATCCCAGTCCCTGTGAGCAGAATTCGGCATTGACATGATGAGGAATTACTATTCAAATCAAAGGTATTGAAGTTGTTGCTTTCTTGGCTTCTCATGTTATGTAAAAACACACATTATCCTTTCTTCCTTGAAGGTTGTGTTTTTGTAATTTTGATGCATGTACAAGTACTGTTGCTAATGGTTTTCCTTTTAAGAACTTTTAGTTATTATTTCAGTCATTTCATTGTTTTTCTCCTCTTTAAAGAAATAACAAATCCTCTCTGTTTGTTTTTCTTTTAGATGAAGTAAAAGTATCATTGCTAGCATCAAGTAGATGCAAAGATATTTTCTCTGTTTGTTCTAATCTATTGCCTTAAATTTAATTAACTTTGATTATAGCAACTCTTGAACAAAACTAGCTTCTGCCTAGTTTCTTTGGTTCTTCAGTGAAACAATTGATGCAGAAGTTTGTTCAAAACTTTATTCACCAGTTGGACACTAGAAACAATCCACAGAAACAGAGTTGGAGCTGATAGGGGTAGCATTTTGGATCTTCTAGCCGTTCTTATCTCCATCTTATATGAAGTCACCAACTGCAGCAATTGTAATTTATCCCCAAATTTCGCAACAAAATTGTAGAGAAAACCAAGTAGAGAGGAAAAAAGGTATCTCCTATATTAGAGTTTTTATAAGAATGCATTGCAGAACTGTGGATTCCTAAAATGTATCCTAGTCAAATACAGGCGTCAGTACATCTTACCTTTGCTGCAATGTGCTTCAATTATAGCAATCCACAGAAAGATCTGTATGAGTCTTAAATTTGCAAGGGACTTTCTTAGGCGATGTGCATATATTTGTAAAGTATGTTTGAATACCAAATGTAGCTGATTAATTAAGTGAGCTTTCCCAGCATACTCAAGTGATATATTCTTCCATCCTTTGGTTGTGCTAACAATGTCCTCAACTAGTTCATGCAGGCTTAGTTTCAGCTTGCTAGAAATGGCTCTAGGTACTTTGATGGTAGTTACCATTAGCAGACCAACCAAACCAAACCAGGTCTTGTTCCTTCCTCATTTCATATTCCTGATAGATGAACACAATTCTTTTGCTAGCTTTTGCATAAATCTTAAAATTCTTGATAATCATGCAGCAAGCCTTGATAAATGTAAATGTAACCATTCAATGGCTCTAATATTGCAAAATCTGTGTGAATGTGTGTTGTAATTGTTGCTCTTGACATCTCCAACAAAAATCAGAAGTAATAGCAGGAAGCTTATGTCAAAACATGCCTGTGAACACATCCATTCTAGTAGCAGAAGGCCGGGAAAAATATTCTCCCCTTGCCCAAGCCCTCAACCACTACCAAATAGCCCACTGGAACACCATCTCACACTTAGAATCTTGCAGTAGCTAAGCAAGTATCCATGCAATTGACAAAGAGTTGGAGAAATTCAAAAGTGTTCACTGAAGAAAGGCAAATGGAAACCTGAATTCGTATCATTCTTGTAACCGACCTGGTAAAAGGTGATACCGTCTGTCTCATGCCTAGAATTTGGTAGGAAAGATGGTGAACAGATTAGTATAGTTGAAGCTGTTATCTTGTAGTTCTTGTGTATCCATACTTACGGGTCAGAATAAAACAAGTTGTACTTCTAAGAGAGGTTGAGCAAGCGCTCTATGCCATACCATTGTTGGATGAGCGAAGTGGTACACCTATTCGTCATCCGAAAAGTGGTGCTAGTGCTATGAAATTCAACGGAATGTGATGAAAATTTTGATTGTTGTTCTTGTGTTACAACTACTCTTGAAATTTTTTTGGAGTGTTCAATTGTTGAATTGGTCAATTCTGGCATTTGGGGGAACCCCCATATACAAGTCATATAAACGAAAGAAGAGAACCTACGCCAAGATATGGTTCTCAACAAATGATATCCAATTCTCTATACAAATTGGGGTTGGGACCTCGCAAGTATACGGAAAAGAAACCAAGGACAAAACAGTACTTTGCATTTTTACAAGATCAAGTTCCACCCCTTCAAAATCATTCTATTCTTCTCTTTCCAAATGACCCACATTATTGCCACACCATGCCCTCAGGCTTTCCTTCCCCCTTCTATGAGTCCAACTATTCAAGGCCTTTTTCACTGTACCCAGCATGACCCATTGCATCCTAGACAAATTTAGGGCCACCGTTCATAATCGATTGGCCACCTTACAATGCAAAAGAAGATGATCTACACTTTCACTTGCACTTTTACACATGAATCACCAATTGACATAGTTAATTCTCTTCTTTCTCAGATGCTCTGTGGTTAATATCAACACCCCTTGCTGCAAACTGTACATATAGAGAAAGAAACCTTACTTGGTGCTCTAGGGATCCAAATAGAATCACGGGGAAGATACCTTCTTCTCTCACGAGCAGCCTCTTATAAAAAGAGCTAATAGTGAATAAGTCGTCACCACTCTCCCACCACCTCAATACATCCAATAAGTTGTTTGGTGTTTCTAGCCCTTACAAAAGCTCGATCAAATTTGTGAAATTCTTCCCTCTCCCAATCATGAAGGTTCCTTTCGAATTTCAAGTCCAAGTGAATAAAACACCCTCATGAGACCTATGAATTTGTTGGATGTTATCTCTCCCAGGCAAGAGACACGATATAAATTAGGAAAGACTTCCTTCAACTTGATGTGCACCACTTGTGTGCCCCAAAAACTAATCCTACTTCCGTCCCCAACCTTAAAAGAGATATGTCCACAAAAATCTTCCCTCCCCTTCACATACTCCAACAGAAACCACAGTTAAACGGGGTCACACAATGTTTCTAGTCCTCCATCCAACATTCACTATACCATATTTTTCCGCCATCACCCCCTCCAAAAAGCATTCTCCTCCCTCCCAAATCTCTAGATCCACTTTCCTAACAAAGCTCTATTGTACACCTTGAGATCTTTCACTCCAAGCCCTCCCCATTCCTTTGCAAATGTGACAACTTTCCAATTCACAAGATGGAACTTCCTAATGCCTTCCGCTGAGTCCCATATGAAGTTATGTTGAAGTCCTTCCAATGTTTCAGTCACTTTTCCGGGGCCTGCAGAAGGGATTTGAACTAAAAAATGTAATGTAAGATCTGTTTTAGCATGAAGCCACAAGGAACTCAGAGATGAGGATCTTCATCCTTAATCTTCCAAGAGGTCTGGACCATCAAACCAAGATTCAATAGAGGGTGAACTGAGTTATAAAATGACATGAATTTAGTTCTTTCAATAGTCTGATTTTCTCTTCCTTTTATCTTTTACAGTTTCCTGTAGTGATAACTTTAGCAATGTTAGATGTACAAATGAAATCCTGAATTCATTTGTGTTTAGGTTAAGATCTTTTTGTTTTTGTACCTTAAACTGTTTGTGGCTTCTAAGGTAAGCTCTTGGTAATATATGCAAGTGGAGATCTTAATTTGGTAACTGCACTTGGCATATGTTTCTGATGTCATTGATTCTTGATTGACTATCCTATGCTGTGGTTTAGAGACAATCCTCCTAGAAGCTTTGCATTAATTGCTCAGAAGAGACGTATCACATTACCAATTAATAAAGCATTCGAGAAAAGCTAGAGAAGAAAAAGTTTGAAGCCCCAGCAACTGTAATGCATATCTGGAGTGCATTCTGGAGATCAGTAGGATCTTCTATTTATATTTGGGTTCTTGAGTTTGTTTTTGTATGCTTGATAGGTAAGTTTTAAGTGATTATGGAAAAATAAAAAGGAGTTGGTACTTAGTGTTAGAATTAATTTACTATTTAGTAAAGTGAGAATGTTATACGGGATAAACTGGGAGTGACCTTTGTGAAGGACAAGATGAGAGAAGCGAGACTGAGATGGTTCAGACATGTGAAGAGGTGTGTGGATGCACCAGTAAGGTGGTTTGAGAGTTGGTTGGCTGTAGTAGGTTTTAAGAGAGGTAGAGAGGCTGGAGAAAAACTGCGGGAGGTGATTAGATAGAATATGCTGCATTTTCAGCTTACTAAGGACATGACCCGAGATAGGAAGATATGGAGGTCGAGAATTAGGTCTGAAGTGTAATAGGTAGCCGGGTACTGTTGTACTTTATGGGGGAGAGGCCGGGGGCTAATCTCATCTTCTCCTTATTAGTAGCATTATTTAGTATTCACATAGTATCTTACTCTCCAATTTTACTATTACGTGTTGTTTCCTTTGCTTTGTTATCTTACTGTTTTGTTGTTATGTTTCTATCAATTCTATTATGTTGCTGTCAATCCTGCTTTGATTACATTCTTTTGGCGTGTCTATACAAAGCCCTAGGATTAAGCTGCTTGGATATATCTGCGATATATTTTCGTGCAAGTTTATAAAGCTTGTGATGGTCTGTGCAGGAAATGCTGGATCGGGAAGGTGCTGTGCCGGGAGTCACATATGCTGGTGAAGACTCTCATGTTGCTTTTACATGTATTTTAGCTCTTGTACATTTTGTAACTGCCCGAATTTCTTTCCATATACGAGGGTTCCAATTCTTATTGCTAAAGTGTGACAATGAGAAGCATTTTTAGAAGCCCCAAATGTTCCGTCTTTCAGTGTTCTTAACCGTCTGAGTTTAGTCGCACGGGAGAAAGTAGGTATCTAATTTGGGAATTGATGTTGCATACACATGGTATTTGCTATCATTAACCACTAAGCAAGTATTGACATGTTGGGTATATAGTCGACTAACTGTATGGATCATTGAGAAATTGTACACTATGAAAACCTTTGAAAAATTACGGGATGAACTAGGAGGCTCTTTTCAACCTCCATAAATACGTTAAGCTACATAAATGATATGGAACTCCTAATTAAAGCCCTTCATTTAGCTGTTACAAACGAGAGATTGCGATGATCAACACTCAAAAGTCGTACAATGATTTATGCAGCAATATGAGAATTCAGAAGTCCAAACTTCCACACTGCTTGCTTTGTAAATTTTCTGTTCCATTGGCTTGTTTCATATTCGTATTACGTTCGCTATTGATCCCTCGACTTCGTCCGATGCCTAATTTTGGTAAACCCCGATTGAGGCCCTCGAGCAAGACACATGCTTTGCACCATTTCTGCATATTTACACGAGAAATGGACCAGTCAGTTAAATGCAAGTACTAAAAAGTAGCCTATTCTGTACAAGACAAGAAATACGAGTCATTACAGAGTGGAACTTCAAAAAAGATCTTCGCAAGCTGATAAGCTAAAAGACTGTTGATGACAAAAGGAATCTGTCACATCAAAGTGACAGCAGGAGGTCTATCTAACACGGATTAACAATTCTTCAGAAGAAACTTTAATCAGTCAAGTTTGCTATTGCAAAGGACACAGATGGATCATAGGACAATGACAGCATTATATCTAGAGGAAGTAATAACCAGTAAAGGGAAATCATACTGATCTCCTGAACAAATTATACTTCAAGATTAGATGCCAGAACTCTTGAGTACTGCAAAATATAAGGCAGTAGAAGAATTATCTTTACCTGGCTGGATATATAACCACATCTTTCACAAATTCCTTGTTCTGGCATTTTTGTAGAGGTGGAGATCCGAAAGTCTTCACCTGATCTGATAATGTCGAGAATGGCTCTTGGTCTGTCATGGTCATTACTTAGTTATTTGTCGAGAACAAAAGGATATTGCATCCAAGAACAACTACTTTATACAGTATAATCTTTTGAAGAAATTTCTTTTTTTGGGAAGAATTTCAACTGGGAACTACCTCATCCTTTCTAAATCTTTAATGAACTCACGAGCAAAGCCACGGTAAGCATTAGGGGAATAAATACCTGCATGTTCATACAGCTACCATTTTAGGATGAAGCACAAGGATATGACACAAGCTAAAACAAATTAGTCAGACAATTTCAGTATCGGATCTTATGGTATCAACACCATAAAGGAAACAAGCACTTCCCTGCCACTTGCTCCGGACAATGTGGAGAGGAAGCCCCAAGGACATTGAATGCTCAGACCTTCACAATATCTACGTAAAAGAAATGTTCCCGTAGCCGGAATGAAAGTAAACCCTAACAAATAGATGGGCAATGGGCTGGCATTGGTAAAAGTTTCAAATATTTTAATATAGACATTATGGTGTCGTTTGATTGCTGGTTAGAAGGTGATTTATCCAGGTATCAAATTATGCATAACTTGTACCATGTTTGGTAGCAATTTTTTTTGCTACGTGTCTAACTCAACACACCACATACGGTGTTTGGCTAGCAATTTGAAATTCCGCACAATTAATACATGTAAAAATTATGTAGGATAGAAGATGAAATAACTCTAATACATAAATAATTAAACCTTGCATTATTAATACCTGCATGACTTTAACTAGCAACCAAACTACCCCTTAATGTATGAGAGAAAGTCGTACATTAAAAAAACTATTACTAATAGATGATCACATAATGTTTGTTAAGTGTAAGAAGGATGCATAATGGAGATAGTTGCAGATTCAAAAACATCAAAATTACTACTTTCTCCATCCTATTCTAAATTCTAATTGATTAGGTCAACTCTCACAAAGCTTATGAGAATTATTATTATTATTATTTTTTTTTGAAGTAAAGGTTTAAGAGTAAAATCTTGTGGTTATATTTTTATATGGAGAATGATAAGGAAGGTCTTAAGAAAATAGTTTGAAGTGGAACAATACAAGGCAGTATAGGTTTATTACTGTTGGATCTTTATAGGGAAAAAATGTTAATCATGGTTAAGAAAGAGTGCAACATTTTGGGAGGACTAAGCTAAAAAGAAGGTCAACCAAAATAGGATGGCGGGAGTATCCGAGTAGTTTAAATGTTTCTACTATACATATATATTGATAATGTTATATTCTAGACAAACTATATTTGAAGTGTACTTTCGCGATGTAGATAGTATATTTTATACGACTGTCATTATGTTCAGTAAAGGGCATAAGAATGACCAGATGTTCAGCCACAAGTCAGCAAGAGATCTTTGCTTTTGGGGATTATTCCCCCGAGTATACTTAGATCAAGATGGTGCATGAAGCAGAATGTTTAGTTTCTCTCATCCTTGATCTATTTTCTGATGTATAAAAGTACAAACAGATATAAGGTTCTTAGGGGTCGTTTGGTAGGCCGTATAGAATAGTAATAGGGTGTATTAGTAATGCTGACATTAGTTACTCTGAGATTATTTCTTATGCACTGTTCGGTTTTGTGCATTAAAAATAACATGCATTACATAATTTTTAAGAAAAAAATATTTTTTTACAAAAATATCCTCCACCTCCACAAATATGGTGGAAAGAATGTGGAAAAGGTTTGAGGGGCAATTGTGTTTTAACCATGCTGATGTATGCATTAAAAACTCTTGCATTGCTTATACTATAGTTTGCCATGTATTATACATAGCATAACACCAAATAGAGCATACAATTAATGTTTGCACTGGTTGAAAAAGAATACTCCCTCCGTTTCAAAATAAGTGGTGTTTTTAGCTTGGATACACATTTAAGAAATATTCATTCTTAGAAAGAAAATGTATTTTTACCCTTACCCGTAATAAATATCTTGAAAAAGATGTAACTTTTTAATATTTTCTTGGTCATGTAAAACACCACTTATTTTGAAACAAAATCAAAAGGTTAAAACACCACTTATTTTGAAACGGAGGGAGTAGCAAATAAGATATTATTTTTTCTAACGCATCCTACCAAATGGTCCATTAACATATTCTAGATAACTCCTCTACCCAGACTTCTAAAATGATTTGACATATCATTTCGTTTCAGATATCGAGCGAAATTTTTAATAATATGTTCATATTATCTCATACCCCAACCCTTCCACAACACCTAGCCCTCTTTCCACTGTAATGGGAGGAAAGAGAAAAAGAATGATGCAGCCAGACACATGAACACATAACACATCAAGTGCTTCAACAAAGAGAATAGATATACTAACAGCAAAAGCAAATAAAGAAGACCAGAACTCCTAGTACTAGAACTGGAAGTTGAAGTAAAAAGAACACACTTACATTCTGTGGAGAAGTAGTCCAGCTTTTTAAAGTATGCATACGTAACAAGAAGTTAAGGAAGCATAGTAGGGCTGCATATCGGTCGGTTCGGTTCGGTTTTGAAAGTTACCGGTTTTACCGGTTATTGGTTTGTAGACATGCTAAACCGTTAAAAAACCGTTAAGATATCGGTTATTGATCGTTATCGGTTCGGTTATTAGGTTAACCGATAAGATCTCACATGAAAAATCTCATAAGTCATAAGTATGTTTAGCTAGAAAAAAGTAGGTGAAAAGAGAAAAAGCATATAGAACTAGCTCAACTAAAACAATCAACTTTAATTTAAATTAAAACACCATCCCCTTCACTTTTCATCGACACCCATTTCATCTTCTTGTTTGGAT
>JACEIK010000323.1:124421-177952 GCA_018107945.1 Datura stramonium | reverse complement strand
CCTTGGGTAAGTAAGACCTTCTCTTTCCATTTCAAGAGAAAAGAGGAGGGGCAAAGAGAATGATGTAGTGTCGTCCTTGTTTTTTTGTTGAGAAGGTAACATAAATTAGTACTAGCACACATAGGCTGTGCTGAAGCCACATTTACAAGTAAAAAAGAGTGTCCTTGTTCTATGACTCTATCTTACAAGGAGTCTATGATTTTAAACGGAGGTGCTGCATCTTCTAAAAAGCTCTCTACACCAAAAATGAAACCAAAAAATACAGTTCATCTTAATATTTTTGGACTGAATTGTAGCACTCTTCAAAATTCTACTACGAAAGTGTCATCCCTGTATATCTACTACAGAATTAGACTTAGATAAGAAGCCAACATAACTCCTTTGAGAAAACAAGAAAAAGCTTCGCTCAGTTTTTTGCGTAATATTATATTGGTCCAGGTAAAAGTCTAGAAAAATGACAAACAAAAGCCAAGTAAAATATACAACAATATACCCAGTGTAATCCCGCAAAAGTAAAATATATACATTTTAAAGTAAAAATTCACATTGTTGAGCTTGTGTATTTCTCAATAAAGCTACTTTTTTGGAAACATTCAGATGCTATCACTCCTCTATGATCAATGGTATTTTCTACGTAATCTTGTGTACTGCAGATCTACTATTCTATATTATTCATTTTTCTCTGTTTAGATTGGAAAGGAAATGAAACAAACCTGGCTTTGGAATTTGAGGAAGTGGCTTAAAGGGAGGAGATAGGCTGGAGACAAAGATCCACAATCCAATGGCTGAAACATGGTGATAAAAACACCAAATATTTCCATAGAATTGCTACAACACACAAGAGATATCCATTGACAATTTGACAGTGGGTGCTAGTAACACTAGTAACCCAATAGAAATCAAGGAAGCCATCCAAAAGGTTTTATCAGAATCTCTACAAGGAATCTAAGGAATGGAGACCAGACCTGCTGCTCAACAAGCCCACATGTATAACTGAAGAAGAACAGGAGTGGTTACATAGAGAATTTGAAGAGAAGGAGATTTTGGATAGTATCAAAGTTATGTGCAATGGAGAAGGCACCCGGACCTGATAGTTTTCCCATGTCCTTTTATCTTACTTTTTGGGAAGTGCTCAAGGAGGACATTAGGAAAACTATACAGGACTTCCACGCCAATCAAAGGACTGAGAAAAGCTTTAATGCAACTTATGTAGCTCTCATTCCAAAGAAAGAAGGGGCTGTAGAACTGAAGGACTTTAGACCAATAAGTCTGATAACTGGAATTTACAAGGTGATATCAAAGTTATTGGTTGAAAGACTAAAAAAAGTGATAGACAAGTTGGTGAGCCAAAATCAAATGACATTTATAAAAGGGAGGCAGATTATGGATGCTGCACTCATTGCTAGTGAGTGAGTGGATTCCAGAATGAAAGGTATGAGCCTGGGGTGGTGTGCAAGCTAGACATTGAAAAAGCCTATGACCATGTCAATTGGAAATTTTTGCTAAACATACTCAGACAGTTGGGCTTTGGTGAGAAATGGTTGGGTTGGATTAGTTTCTGCATCAGTATTGTTCGGTTTTCTATTTTGGTGAATGGTGAACCAGTAGGTTTTTTCCCAGCTGGGAGAGGTCTTAGACAGGGAGATCCTCTATCTCCCTTCCTTTTTGTCTTGGCAATGGAAGGCTTTGATAGTATGATGAGGAAAGCAAATCAAAATAACTGGACAGAGGATATCAAATAGGAGGGGTTGCAGGGCAACCAAGGAAGTATGTTATCTCCTTTATGCTGATGACATAATTATTTTTTGTGACCTTACTGAGGAACAAATAAACTTCATCAGATTGTTGCTTTTGTTTTTTGAAACCACCTCAGGTTTAAAAATAAATTAGGGGAAGAACAGTTTGTTTCCTATCAAGGAAGTACCCAACATACAAAGTTTGACAGACATACTTGGCTGCAAGGTGGATCATCTGCCTACAAACTACTTGGGCATGCCACTTGGCTATAAACACAAAGAGACAGTGATATGGGATGGCATAATAGAGAAGGCAGAAAAGAGATTAACAAGGTGGAAGACTCAATATCTATCTTTAGGAGGAAGGCTCACCCTCATAAACTCAGCTTTAGATTCTCTACCTACTTATGTAATGTCTATATTTCCTCTAACCCAGAAGGTTATAAAAAAACTGGATAAACTCAGAAGGGATTTCCTTTGGCATGGCAGCAAGGAGAACAAAGGATATAACCTAGTGAACTGGGCAGTAACAATGAATAATAGGCACTTGGGAGGATTGGGCATAAAAAATTTAAGGAGACGGAATGAGAGCCTAATCATGAAATGGCTTTGGAGATACAGTGATGAAGATCAGGCTTTATGGCAGGAGATCATCAAAGTAAAATATGGTGAGAACAACCCTTGGTGCAGCAATACCAGTCATATGCCATATGGCAGTGGGGCATGGAGAACAACCAGAGATCTTTGGCCCTAGCAGAGCATATAGCTATAAAAGTGGAAGGAAAACAAAGTTCTGGGAAGATGCTGGGAATAATCAAATGCCACTAAAGGTTACCTTGCTGATTTATTCAACATATGCAATAATCCTGAAGCAACTGTCAAAGAATGTTGGATTGACCAGGGGTGGGTCATTCCTTTTAGACGGTTATTGAATGACTGGGAAGTGAACAGGGTGGCCAACCTACTCCTACTACTAGAGGACTTCACAGACACTACTTCAAGTTCAGATTCAATGAGATGGAAGCACAAAAAGGATGGGAAATTCTCTGTAAAAAGGGCTTATGAAATAGGAAGCACACAGCAAAACAGAAGACAACAATTTTTGTGGAACAATGTCTGGAAGAATATAGCTCCAACTAAAGTAAAATGTTTTACCTGGCTGGTGGCAAGGAAGGCATGCCTGACACAGGAGGTCTTGAAGAGAAAGGGTCAAATTATAGTCTCCAGATGTCAACTTTGTGGGGAAACAGAAGGGACAAACAATCACCTTTTTTGCACTGTAAATTCACTGCACAGTTATGGACCTTATTCCTCACCCTCACAGACACAAAATGGACAATGCTAGAGCACACTGTAGATCTGCTGAGTTGCTGGATTAGAAGAGGAGGGAGCAAGAGCCAGAAGAGATGGTGGAGAATCATCCCACACTGCATAATGTTAAATGGAATTGTATTGTATTCCATTCAAAAAGATAGACATAGATGAATTAGAGCTAGTAGATTTGTTAGGCTCACTGTAAGCAGCTCCTTTCCTACTTTTGCCTTCTTTTTTGAAGATCTCCAACATATCCTTAATGCTGAGGAATACAACATTACCGGTTCTAAAAAAAAAAAGGAAATGGAACAGTAGGAAAACTAACTTGAACCCATCTTTCTCTCATTCAATTAAATAAGTGGACCAAAAGAAAACTACTTTCTCACACACTATCCTTTCCTCTTTATATTTGTAAATCAAAAAAGAGAAAGAAAACACTGTCATTTTCCCTTTCTTTTTGTTTCTTTCCATGCTTTCAAACAAGTGTTTTCTCTCTCTCTTTCTTTTGATAATTCATATCAAGAGTAGTTACTTCATATTTTAGTACACCTAAGGAACATAAGATTCTGTGAAAGAAACAGAATAGGTGAAGCATCCAAGGAAAAATAATTTTTTTTCCTCACAATGAAATACAATCAAATCAAACTAATACATGTTTCACATCTTCATGTTTAAACAAGCATGACGACAAGAGGCTGTTACATTGAGATAGTAACGCATGCACACAAGAGGAACAGAGAAGGAAAAAAGAAAATGATGTAATTGTAAACTGACAACATAATGACCAAACAACAATATGCAAAACTCACCTAGCTCACTAGTTGGACTGCAATAAATACATTTCATTACCAGGATAATCATTAATTATGTTGGAGACTGTAGAAAGAGAACATCTGTTACTGCTCATATGTATCAGCAGTTTACTATCGGAGCAAAAGGATCATACTAAATCCAAGAAAATGGTTGGACACTAAGTGGACTATGCCAGAGTACACTTCGAACCTTCTAAGCTGCTGAATCAGGGGAGGGGGAAGCAAGTCCCAAAAGAGATGGTGGAGAGTAATTCCTTCATGTAATTGGTGGACAATATGGATGGAAAGGAATGGAAGGTGTTATGAGGACAAATTTAGTTCTATGCAGAAAATTAAGTGGAAGTGCATTAATTTCCATTTCTGGTGTAAAGAAAAAAATATAGAGGATGTAGTTCAGTTGGTAGATTTCTTAGGATCTCTATAATTAGTCTTTTGTTTTCATTGCTCCTTTATTGATGATTTTTCTGGAAGTAGACAGCATGTCCCTTAATGCTTGGGAATACAAATTACCAGTCTTCAAACAAAAAAAAAAAAAAAAAAAAAGGGTTGGAACTAAATCTAACATAATTAGAGAAGACTGCAAAAGACAGACTAACCAGGTAAAGCCATGATTTTAGACAACTCATAGACATAATAAAAGATTAGTACAAGTACAGAAGTCTACACAACATACTTGAGACATCCAGATCTTCCACATCATTTGAAAAGGCACAGTTGTCACACATTCCTGAGCAAGATGAAGGTCAAGCGAAGTTGTGGAGCTCTTCTGGCTACTGTGACAAGTTAACATCAGTATCCAACTTAAGAAGTTAACCATACCGTTGCATTCTTGTAAAGGCTCAGCAAAATGTCGGAAGAAAGCACTTCGACGGCACTCTCTTTTAGACTGCAACAAAAGATATTTATTCCTCTAGCTGAGTGTTAACAGTTACTGTTTACATATGAGCTCTAGTAGAAATTGAATTCCCAATAACTTGGGGCACTGGTTTTAAATTAACATACCTTAAGACTGATATACTTGTTATACCACTGTCACTTACTGGCTAAATAATGTCAGTACAACCACAGATTAAGCAATCAAGAAACATCATGCCTACCTTGACAGGTATGGATAACCAGCCTAACATCTCAGCAAGCTCTTTTTCCTTCCAAATCTAACTAGTCGGTAACCGTATTGAAAATATTCTATTACAGCTTTAAAAAGATGTATTCAGCACAGATATTATATAAGAGAAGATCACAGTTTTTTTTTTTTGATAAGATAATGTATTCCATAGAAGACATCAAGAAGATGCAAAATTTATAGAGCATAGAAAAGCAAAAGACATTGTTAGCTCTATTTCAAAAGGCTAATCTAAAGTTAAGGAGCTAACAAAGTCCAAAAAAGTTTCAGGGAAATTGACAGGGGAGAAGTTGCTCTAGCTACAGAGACTTGTTAAAACTCAGCCTTAAGAATGTAGCTTGGGGCAGAGGTGCATCCAAAGCATCTACTGTTTCTTTCTATCCAGACACACCAAAAAATGCAAGCAGGGATCATCTTCCATACTTCCCTGACGGGTTTTCTGACTCCCATGAGCTCCAACTATCCAGTGCATCTTTAATGCTATCTGGCATAACCGTTCGTCATTTAGACCTTTCTACGAAAAGTTATGATCATTTTACCAAAAGGTAGCAGACAAAGATTGTTCTGGGAAATTCTACCAGAATTCCCATTCTGAACCGTAGAATGGACTTCGTAGCCCCAGGCATTCTGTCAACTTCTGCGACCAAAATGCGAACTGCAGAAGCATTCTGCTGTCCGCATAATGGCCGATGGGACTTTTTAAAACACTTTTCTTTCGAATTTTCATTCTATTTTTCACCCCACCAGCCCTAGGACGAATTTCTCTCCTCTCCTCAACCTCTAACACTAAGGTATATTCCTCCCATGTATTCCTAAGTATTTCCAAGCACTCCTAATCTATAATTTCGAAATTCATGACAAGATTCTACACAACAATCTTAGGGTTTTAAAGATAAACCCAACTCAAGGTTCAAGAAAAGTTTTTGCTATTCCTCTTCTTCAAAGATTAGATTTTTCTTGGGTATTTGATTTCAATTGAGGTATGTAAGGCTATCTCACGTGTGGGAACATCTTGCTTCTTCCCCATGCCATGTTTCCATGAACACCCATGAAATTCTCCTTCTTGAGATAGTTAGGATTAATGTAGAAAGTTTTGATCTTGTTCTTGTAAATTAAAATCGAACTAATGAATGACGAAAGATGAATACGATAAGGTCAACCTACTGATTTTGAATCATTTGATTCCCTTCATGCTACGATTATGTTTCCAGGTTATCATTCCATTTAAGTTATGTTCATGTTTTCATTCTGCAATATTACATAGAGTACACTTCCATATGTACTTATGTCTTTTTTGCCAAGGGCGCTGCATTTTTAGTAATGCAGACTCCGGTACACAGGCAGATGATCGAGCCACAGTCAGGTTCCACACATTCTGCTTTTGGATTTTACATTCAGTATTTCTAGTTTTTGCTTAGAGATATGCCGGGTGCCTTGTCCCGATAAAACAGTTTGTTCATTTATGTTAGAGGCTTCATAAATTAGATGAGTCTAGAACATTCAATGATGTAAACTTGACAGCTTTATCTATTTATGGAATATTATGTTTTGATCTAAATGAAAGCTTTCGAAATGGGAATTTCTTTGTTCTCAAAGGATCTTGATTATGATATGAATTTATTTCTTCTGCACATGTTAAGGGTTATGTCATGTTAGCTGGTTCGCTCGAGCAAGTTAGGCATCGAGTGTCGGTCTTGCCTGGGCCCAGGGTCAGGGCGTGACACTAGTATACTACATAGAAAAGGATTGTAATGTAGTATCTATAAATAGGGCTCAATGTAATAATACAGGTACACAATTTCAATAATATTTTTCTTTGTTATTTCTTACATGGTATCTATCACAGCATTGGTGAGAAAAAAATATAGTTGTGCAAAATACCAGCTTTGAAAGAAATTTCAGTCACTGTGCAATTTTACGGTGACCTAAGGGCTATCTCCATCAATATCCCTCTCCGGAGGGGTTGTACAAAAAACCAACACTACCACAAAAAATCTCCGACAGAAGACCTGTAACACACCCCTCACCGCTGACATTAGGTTTTCCGACGAGCTTTCCAATTCACACGTCGGCGCGTGAACACTGTTCTGATGTGTTCTCGAGCTTGAGTTTTATTTCATAGCGGTTGAGCAACTATTCTGAACATATCCATAAATTTTGGATCATTTCCAATAACATATTTACTTTCTAGCGTCTTCAACCTCTGTTTTTAGGTTCTTGTGATACTCCTGACTTTTCCGACCGTGACCCAACCAGTTTCGAGCAGTTCCAACATCCAGATTTACAGAGCTGGTCTTATTTGACTAGTTCCAGCAACTTTTCTCTTAAATCTTTTGTTTTAAGTCACTTTTGTGGGTGCCAGCAATTCAAACAACTTTCCACGTCACCTTTTGGGCAACTTTCTCAGTTTATTTTCCTACTCAGAACTCGCTTTAATCCAACGCGTCTTTCGGGTGTCAAGTTTTTAATTCCAAAAATGTCAAAGTTGGAAAGTCAAGTCCTATAACTACTTCAGAACCCTTAATGAGAAGATCAGATAATCGAACATCCCATTCTATGAAGAATCAACGAGAAGGGGATCGTTTTGAAAGATCTCAACTTAAGTGTAGTTTATTGTAATAGGCTTGGGCACACTCGTGAAGCATGCTATTCTTTGCATGGTCGACCACCCAAGAATACCCATGTTGCTTAGGCTGACACTACAGGTAATCAATGAGTTTATTTATTTGAAGAGGAATATAATGAGTTGCTTCAGTATCGAGCAAGTAAGTAGACATCTCCAAAGGTAGCGTTGGTCGCATAATCTAATACCCTTGGATCATGGTTGTGGACTCCGACAATTCTGACCATATTTCTGGTGATAACTTACTTTTGTCAGATATGGATTATTCGTAGTCTCTTCCTACTGTTACTTTAGCCAATGGGATCCAAACAAAAGCAAAAGGAGTTGGACAAGATAATATCATATCGTCTGTTGCTCTAAATTTTGTTATTTGTCCCTAGTTGTCCTTTTAATCTTCCATGTCGTTTGACTCGTGCCATAAATTGTGCCACAATATTTTTTGATGATTCTTTTGTTATGCTGGACCATAATACGGGACAAACGATTGGCGTAGGATATGAATCACAAGGCCTCTACTACCTTGCCTCTCCTAATTCCTCCATAGTATGTCTAGCTACAAATTCTCCGGACTTAATTCACAACAATTAGGACATACGAGTTTGTTCAAGCTACAAAAAGTGGTGCCTAGTTTGTCTAGTCTTCCCATATTAGATTGTGAGTCGCATCAACTCGGGAAACACACTCGCACTACCTCTCAACGTGGTGCTGGGAGTCATGCAAAGTGTATTTTTTCCTTCGTCTATTCTGATATTTGTGGTCCTAGTAAAGTTAGTTCGACCTTAGATTCCGTTATTTTATTAGTTTAATTGATGATTATTTAAGATGTACTTGGATTTTCTTAATGAGAGATTGTTCTGAGTTGTTTCTAATATTCAAGAGTTTTTCTGGTGAGATACAAAACAAATTTGGTATCTCTATTCGCAATGTTGTCAAAGGCACACTTAAGCCATGAAGCGAGGCTCAAAATGTGTTGAGCACTTTGCCTTGCTTAATGTACGCTTCAATATCGTTGCCAAGGTTCTAAGGCATACTTTTCCTTGCCAATGAGCCTCTTCTGAAAAGGCAACAATAAACAATTGATATTTCACTTTATCTAAAAAAAATTCTTTGTTCATATATTTGTCATTCATGCTTATAAATATTAGTCTCGGACAAAACATATATATTTGTATTTTTTTTCTCCCTTGTCTCTTTTTCATTAAAGCCCACGCTTTATTTGCGCTTAAAGCCCAACGGACCTTAGAGCTTTTTTGCGCTTTTTGCTTTTGATAACACTGTTTATTCAGACCTTTAAAGTAATAATGCCTTAGAATATTTTTCCTCCCAGTTTCAGCAGTTTATGGCTCACCAAGGAATTATTTATCAAACATCTTGTTCGTACAACTCTTAGCAAAATGGGATAGCGGAGAGGAATAATAGGTACCTCATTGAAACTAGTCGCACTTGTCTCATTGCACCACATGTTTCGCCACGTTTTTGGGCGATGCAATTCTCACATATTGCAATTTAATTAATCAGATGCCCTCATCATCCATGCAGAACCAAATTCCTTATTTAGTATTGTTTCCTCGGTCACCTCTATACTCTCTTCCTGTAATGCCCTGGAAGCTCAAAATCAATATCCGGGACTTTAATCAGAAAATCTGGAAAACTGCAGAAAAGTTACAGAACGACCAACCTGACGAGTCGTTAAGGGACCCAACGACTCGTCAGGTCAACCGTGTGAAGAATGCCAAGAATATACTCCAGCATTCCTAACGAACGACACCACGAGTCGTTAGCAGGCCTTACGACTCGTTAAGTTGCCCGTTGCCAAGCCGGAGTTCAGAAATTCGAGGAATTTACAGTGTACTTGATGGAAGGTCACCACGTGTTGTCATCAGCAGTAACGACTCGTCAGGTCCTTCGTTTCCAATCCTTTCTTTCTTACCAGTGTACCTGACGAACGACATGACGAGTTGTTCCCAGTCATGACGACACGTAATGTGCCCGTCAGGAGTGGGTAGATTTTTTTCCAGTGAACTTGACGGAAGGACCCAACGACTCGTTGGACCTGGTAATGAGTCGTTAGGTCACCCATTAGAGGCACCTGACAGTTTTTCCCAGCGAATTTCTAAGGGATATTTAGTAATTTCATATTCTCACAAGCATTAAACCACGTCGTTTAAGCACTAATTTTAGACGTTTTAGTGGGGAAAACGATTCCTTCCCTCATTTTCACGCTAATCCTCAGAAGAACATCGTAGAATTCTCTCTCAGAGTATTTCAGAGCAAGGGCTAGGGCTGAACTTTTCTCTTCGAGTTTCAGGCAGATTCTCCAAGTTTCTTCGCCAGGTATGTGGGGTTTTAGCAAGGGGATTGTCCTTCCCTTGCGTCCCCAAAGTCCTCCTCAATTTCTTCTATCAGTTTTAAGCCCTGAGCTTTCGAGTATGAGAAACATTCATGTTTATTTTCGTTGATTTCACTCAGAACGATGTTTATACTTATTGAAATATAATCTTCATCAATTCCTCATCAAATTGTCAGTATTATTACAAAAGTGAATTTAAGCCCTAACTTTTGAGTAATGATTTTACTTGTTAAATTCCCTTTGGTGAATGAAGAATGCTTCGGGTTGAATTCCTAGAATTGTCTTGCTTTACGTATGTGTTGGGTAAATATCCCATGAATCAGAATGACTTTAGTACGTTGAATGAAATTCACTATTAGCTGCTTAGTAATTTAGTCAGTTAGAACACATAACTCTATCAGTCTAGTCTCAGTCAGAATCATATTAGTCTAACTTCAGTCAGATTTTAGCAATCTCAGTGTTGTCCAGAAAATGTCAACTGATCAGTTTGACTCCAGTTATTTTCGAGGTGTCAGTGGTGCCTCCCAGTTTTTAGACTCAGATTCAGATTTCAATTATTTGGTCCATTAGGCGGTCATGACATTCAGTTATAGCTCTGACCAACCCCAGGACCCCAGTTCAGTTATTAGTTGTTCTGTAGACGGTTACGACGCTTCCAGATAAGCAGCTCTAACCAATCTTAGAACCCAATTTCAGAATTTGGTCCGATAAGGCTCTCAGGGTACATGCAGTTATTCGTCCCTGACTAGTCTTGGGCCCCACTTTCGAGCTATCAGCTCAGTAGTTCAGTTTAGGTTCTCCAGTGGGAGTAGAACTTAGCACCAAGCAGGCCAGGATTCTAGCGCACCCAGGTTTCCAGAACTACATTGCCAGTGTAGGCTACAGTATTACTTGGCCTGATTGACCCCAAATATTTTTGTGATCACCCAGTTCATGCCTTTATACCCTGACAAGGTATATTGGGTCCTACCGGTGAAGTGTATACATCGGACTCCACGTCTAGCTCACGTGGTTATATGTCGGTTATAGACTCTCCCACTAATCAGTCCAGTCCAGTATCAGAATAAGCAGCTCAGTTCAGTACAGTATCTCAGATTCAGTATTTCAGACTTAGGGCATGTCCTTGACCATCAGACAGGGTCGTCTTGACCATTTCAAATTATATCAGTAGTTCAGTTCAGCTTACCTGTTGGTCATGGCGTGTCATTTCAGTTCAGACTTTATATTCTGTATGTTTCTCCCACTTACTCGATACATTCAAAATGCGCGCATACTTCATCTTGTATCGTTTCATGGTAATCTGTTGCAGGTTTGAGTCGGCACAAATAGTTACTTCAGTTTGAGCATTCGTTTAGGTAGGTCAGGAGTGTGAGTCCTCATCGTTAGGGCCTTATTTATTTACTCCAGTTGGATATGGTTTTGTATAGACTTAGAGTTAGGCAGGGGCTGTCCCGACAACTCCTCGTCAGATTGAACTCGGACCGAGACTTGTCTTTAATTGTATTTCGGATATATTATTTCTTTCTCTACTTCAGTCCTTACATTTTCTTAAACGGATAGTATTTATTTAAAACTTCCAGCTTGTGCATGTTTACTCAGAATGCTAGTGTATGATAGACCAGGGTTTGACTTGGGGTCACTTGTGGCAATCTAGTGTTACGTCCGAGTGTAGGCTCGGGGCGTGACCACCTTCCCACCAGTTCTTAACCCTGCAGAAAGATTAATTTTCTTTGTGCTCTTAAATGTGTCTTTCTTGGTTATTCACGGAGTTTAAAAGGGTTATACGTTGCTACTGCGATCTTCGTGCATTCCTTATGTCAGCGACGTCACATTCTTTGAGTCTCGACCACTTTACATGCTTCTTGATCATCCAGGCATATCTAGGTCTTACTATGCAATTTTTGAGAAATCTATGGTTATTTCTACATCTCCATCCTGATACCACGATTATTTACCCGCTTGACTTTTGAGAATCTCTGATGAACGTCTTCATCACAGTGCCACACACTTTGACTTATCGTCGGCGTCCACATCCGACAGAGGCCAAAGAATAATTTACGTCTGCTTGAGCTTGCACCTTTGTGGACTTGTATCCTCACAATCAGCCCAGGTGCACTTTAAAGAGTATACACTACGGCTTCGTAATAATAACCTCAATACCTTTTAAGTTATCATCATTTGTCATCACCCGTTATGCCTTTGTATTATCTTTGACCTCTGTCTCCATCCCTTAAGTCTATAGGTGAGGCACTTTGTTATCCATGATGACGACATGCTATGATTATTGAGATGTCGCTACATACGAGTGGTACTTAGGAGCTTCTTCTCCTCCCTTTGAGAAAATCTATTGTTGGTTGTTGTTGGATTTATGTAGTCAAAGTTGGTCCGGAATGACCAAGTTGATCGGCTCCCAAGGGATATACTCAGATACATGAGTTTGATTAAGGTGATACTTTTTCTCCCTGTGGATAAAATAACATCTGTCGATTTTCTATCCTTGATTGATGTTCGCAATTGGCCTCTTTATCAATTGAACATTAAGAATACTTTTCTCATGGTAACCTTGAGGAGGAAGTTTATATGGAGCAACCACGATTTTGTTGTGAAGGTGTGTCTGGCAGTCGTCGGCGGCGTCACTTTGTGAAGTTGATCGCTCATCTTTTATCCAGCATTCTCTCCAAATCTACGTATTTATTTGCTAGTTTATGACACTACCATTATTTCCCAGCAGGTGATCAGGATGATATCATTACTTTAAGTAACATATCTTCGCACATTTTCCAAACTAATGACCTCGGCAAACTAAGAAATATTTTCCCCGTGCGAGGTTGCTTAGTCCAGATCATATATTATTATTTCGCAACACAAGTGTCCCTTAGACATTCTTGGGGAGAGGAAATGATGGGATGTAGACCCATTGACACTCATATGGATCAAAGCTAAACTCTTGCTAGGACAGGAGGAGTCATTCAATGATCTTGGAGATATAGGTGGCTGGTTGGTAAGTTGAATTAGTCACAGTGACTAAACCTGACATTTTTCTGTGAATGTTATGGTGGTTTATGGATTCTCGCTGTGACAGTCACTAGGATGCAGTTGTCCGCGTTTTGCGATATACAAAGTCAGTTCCGGATAAAAGTTACTCTTTGAAGATTGAGGCTATGAAAAGATTGTTGGATTTACAGATGTTGATTGGGCTGGATCACTCCATCCAGAAATTGTGTTTTAGTAGGAGGTAATTTGGTATCCTGGAGGAGTAAGGAACAGAGTGTGGTTGCTCAATCTAGTGCAAAAGCAGAAAACCGAGTAGTGGCTGTAGCAACTTGTGAGCTAGTTTGGATTAAACAATTGTTTAGAGAGCTAAAATTTGGATAAATCAGTCAGATGGAACTTGTGTGTGATAACTAAGTGGCCCTTCATATCACATCAAATACGGTATTTCATGAGAGGACTAAGCACATTGAGATTGACTATCACTTTGTTAGAGAAAAGATACTCTCCGAAGATATTGTTACAAAGTTTGTGAAGTCGAATGATCAACTTGCATATATTTTCACCAAGTCCCTCACCAGTCTTTGTATTAGTTACATTTGTAACAAGCTCGATACATGTGACTTGTATGCACCACTTAGGAGTGGGGGAAGGGAGTAAGAATAGGAATAGAATTTATATATAGTATCCTACGTGAAAAGGAGTAGTAATGTACTGTCTATAAATAGGGCTCAATTTAATAATATAGATGCACGATTTCAATAGTATTTTTCTCCTTTATTTCTCACACAGCGGAAAAGGAAGAGACTACATCAACTATACAAAGCTTATATCCTCTTGAAGGGCAGTATGATCAGTATGGTATTTTTCACAAGAATTGAGCTAAAAGCACAGCTGGAAATAGGAAGCGGCACTACCTCTTTCAAAATATTGTTTGACTGGACATAGCTAATGTAGTTATTAAATGTACCCTTCACTAAATTGATTTAGGAAGTATCTAGAGATGTCATATGAAGCCGGTGCTCACTAGTAACAAAAAGCAAAGTTCCCTAGATTAAAAGAACTGGATAATCAGGTAGTTCTTTTTTTTTTTTTTTTTTGAATTGGTAATTGGGTAGTTCTATTATTATGGAAATATTCACATGAAATGAGCATGAATGGTACAGGATTTAGTCGAAGTCTTTCTGAAACAGAAAGAATTATTAAATTTTGTTGCCTGAAATTTTGGTGTCAAATTCTTCAAGTATTATTTTAGAAATAAACACTAAAGAAACTAAAGGAGTACAAGAGAAGGCATACAAGATGTTTCTCATCTGAACTGTCTTCCTTGATGTGAACATAAGTGAGATTTTAGATAATTAGATGAAGATATGGTAGGCGACCTTTAAACGTTTTTTTGAAAATGAAGCAAACCTTCAAGCGTTATTAAATTAGATTAATTTTCCCTTCCATACCGACAAGTATTGAATTAATCGTTCAATTTAGCTCCGAAGATTAGTCAAATTTGAGTGAGCGAAATGTGACAAGTAAAAGTGAATGGAGGGATTAGTTGATACTATATGATTTCAATTTGGATATATAAGTTTGTCCAAGTTTCTAAGCTGTTTGTGGGAGAAAAAACTATTGATAATATTTTAAGCAGGAACAAGCTGTTGCTATATCCTTTAAGTGAAATCTCTTACTAATAGATTTTTTTAATGGCAAACAAATAAGATAAATAAAAGGTCATATGCATTCTCACGGAATCAGAATGACATCTATATAGAGAAAACAGTCTCTAATATGAAAAAATATTTCAACAGCCAACCTTATATCCTTCCCAAGTCAAAAAAGAACAGAAAACATCAAAATAAAGAGTTTAGGAGCCATACCTGACAATATCGTACTATGTCATACAATTTTTAATCCAGAATTCTCATAGAAGACCGCTAGAGACTCTGCCATAAAATCACAACAACCACCAATTACATTATCTTGCCTAAGCGTTAACAGCATCAGTCTAAATTTTTTACCTGCCTAGGAGCATCATGAGCCTAAAGAATGAACACGCATTCAGAAGGAAGCCCATCCTTGGCGACCACTTTCCTGTGGAAAGGCAGTTGGGCAAAAAAGGCTATATTGGGCATCATAAGCACAGGGTAGGGAATTAGGACCTGGTAGTAAGTCTCCATTGGTTGCTCAAGCTGTGATGGGCCAGCAAATCTGACTATGAATAAGTAGGAGTGAGTTTATCCTTATCAGCAGAGAATACCTCTATGAGATAGCAAATTAATTGAGCGAGCAAGATATACTATTATGTTTTTGATCGTTAAGAGTTGCTTCTTTGAAAATCTGGCAGCAAGAAAGGAAATTGATGTCTAAGAGACATGTACAATTCAGATTCCACAAGAGGAAGAAGCTTAGGTATATTTTTGCTTCATGCATAGAAGTTTACAAACACTGCGAAAAGAACTCCTCTCATTTCTTGAAAGATGAGAAGTAGGTAAAAGATGGGCATAGATTAGCACATTGGTCCATAATCTTAAGGGAAGCTGTTGAAAAGGGAAGGACCATTTCCAATAGCCTCTGAATATCTTAAATGGGTAAGAAATTTATGCATTTCAAACAAACTTCTCAATAAGATCTATTAAGACAACTGCCTAACAAATGACATCTTTTTTCTATCTCTATTGAGTGACAGGAATTGAGAAACAAGTTTTCCAATGAATCCTAAATGTTTGAATTTTCTGACATGAAGCTATTTGGGCCATATTCGTTTCTAGTTAGAGTCTACGCTGCATTACTCTACCAATGTCAGCAGATAGATAGTCAACAACTAAGCTTTGCTACATCATCAGCTCTTTCTTCTTCCTTTTCTTCTCTTTTGTGTATTATTTACATTTTAACAGATGTTCCCCAAGGGATGCTAATCAGCTTTTAACAGCATTAAATTTCTTAGTGCTGCAACAAGATGTGTGCATCACCTATTTTCCCCCATTATTTTTTGATAAACCACCTATTTTTCCCCATTATAACAGGTTTTAACAGAATATCCCACTCCATTATCCCAGTCCCATATCCTCCCATTCTCTGTTGTCATTATTGTCGATGCTGCTCCTTCCCACCTCACTCTCATGATCTAGCTCCACATCCTACCCTTCCCCAGCTGCAGCTGCTCTGTCATTGTTCTAGTCGGCCATCAGGAATGAATACCATATGTCCATCCCTCCTTCCTCCTTCGTATATCTGAAAGGGGCTGATTTCCAGATAGTTAGAAGGATATCTTTTTTCTGTTGCTTCTAAACTTTTTCAACTTTCATTTATTCACTTGTTTTCCCCTTATTCTTCTTTTTGCTTGCAAATTCACTCTCTCTTGGTTGAAAAGAATTCCTTGAAGATCCAACAAACAAAGCAAAGAGTCCTAATACAAACATTGGGAATAGCATAGTATTGTTCGATTCATAAGGATAGGAAATAAACTGCTTTATTCTCATAATGAGCAATAGTCACAAAAGGTAGTGTTATCTTTTTTCCATTTTCATCAATTGGATATTTAGTTTTGGGAGAAGATAAGTACTTCCATTTATTTTCAATGTTAATAAACAAGAGTTTTTCATAAGTCCTTTTTTACCCATAGAGCTATCGAATAGAAAGGTTTTTAAAAATACTTGTGTGTCAACTAGTCATTGTCTTGCTGAAGAATAATTGATAAATGATAGGTGTTTCTTTGTGCTATATCATCTCCTTTTCTTACTTTTCTGGTTTGAAAATATTTTCTACTAATTTTATGTTTTTCAATATATCTTGATTGAGAAAAGGAGCGTTGGTTCTGAAAAAAGAAAAATCAATGAAGATAGTATGGGTTAAGAAATCAATAGTTAGTAACTTTTTACATACAAAGAAAAAAAACTTAATGCCTAAGATATTGAAACTCAAGAAATTTAACCACATTGCATGTCAGAAATAGACTAGACATTTTTCTTTTGGAATATAACAATTAGATTATTATTAGGACAATGAAACCATATACCCGAGAAAGGTTCATTCTCCAACTCTTAATCCGCCAATATTATCCAATCTCGAGAGACAGAATTCTTCAGATATCACATTTTGTATCAAAGAAACCTTTGTTTATAGAATGAGATCCATCAGCCTGTAAAGAAACTATTAGAAACTAACCCTTTTTAAGCATCCAGGGGTGGGGGCAGGGAAGATTAATATCTTCACTAATGTATGAATTTATATGATAAGACATGTCAAAGGATATAACCAGGTAACACTAACCATCTGGCTTGTTAATTTTCATGTCAAATGATGTATGAACTTATTATAAAGAAAAGGCAAAAGGATATAACCAGGTAACTTACTAACCATCTGGCTTGTTAATTCCCATACCAATGCCACCTGAACAAGCACTTCCAAGTATGATAATTGCCATAAGAAATAAGAAGTCAGGGCACTTCATGATACATACCGTACCAACAATGACATACAACTTTCCACTACTCCACCTGTGACATACATATAAGTTATATTGAATTAGAATAAGATTTTACAATTTTTTGATAAAGAATAAGATTGTACATTAAAACAAATGATACCAGGAATTATTATCACGCAGATACAATAATAAAAGAGAATCACAATTTGACAGCTCATATGCTGTAGATGATATCATTTCTTAAGGTGTGTATTATAATATTAAATATTTTCGAAAAACTATTTGTTAGATCATTTTCAGAAATTAGTTGGGTTTAAGGTAAGTAACATATGGTAATAGCAGAAGGTACAGGCACGGGATGATCTCTCAGTGATGATTTTTGTGTACTAAGAGGCTGTGTTATTTGAAATAATAGCAGAAGGTGGGGATGGAGCACAGGATGATGTCTCGGTGATAACTCTGAATATTAAGGCTAACAGTAGCGTTTATTTTAAAACAAGTGATAATTGTAACAATTGAGATATTTATAAGGGAAAATGACAAACCATCAATGAGGTAAGTTATTTTCCCATAAATATTCTGTGACAGAAGCATCAGACTGGAAAATGATCTCATCAAGCAAAACATTTTGCACCAAACTAGACAGAAAATGATCAAAATGGTCCTTAATGTATGGGGATAGGTGATTTTGGTCCTTGATACATGACACCTAATAGAATTAGTAATGTATGGTAAAGTCGACCCAATTTTGGTCCTTAAGCCCTAAAACCAACATTTCTCCACAGAAAACTGTTAAAATTAATGCTGGTCCATACCTACATCTTTTCTGTTAAAACACAGAACCACCGTCAATGGCAAAAATCAAAAGCATCTGGAAGCTATTCTATCTTCTTATATACCAAACTTTATAGCCTAAAGAATCCCCCACCGCCGTATCTAAGCTTCACCTCCATCTCTCTTAACTTCCTATTGAACTCTCTTTCCATTTTACCATTTTTCACCAGTGTTATCAGCAGCAAAAAGCGCAAAAAAGTTCTAAGGTCTTTTGGTGCTTTAAGCGCAAATAAAGTGTGGGCTTTAATGAAAAAAGGCGCAAAGGGAGAAAAAATACAAATATATTTGTTCAGTCCAAGACTAATTATAAGCATGGATGACAAATATATGAATAAAGAAATTGATTATTTTTTTTATGATAAAGCGAAATATAAATTGTTTAGTGTCGAAGAGGCTCATGGAAAAGTATGCCTTAGAAACTTGGCTGATGACTGCAGAAGCGCACATTAAGCAAGGCAAGCTCAACACGTTTAGTCTCTTCAGGGCTTAAGAGCGCTTTATGTGCGCTGACAATACTTTTTTCACGTGTTCAGTTCCTTAAAAATTGAAGGGTCGTCTGCTGGAGTTTGTGGAGGAGATGGTGGAGCGGTGCTGCACGGAGTTACCGGTGTTATTTTTCGGCGAGGTAGGGAGATTAACATTGGGAGTATCCGAGTTTACCCAATCCCTGAATTTAAGGCATTTCAGTTGATTAATTCCTATCACACATTTTCTACCCAACTTCTCCATCGTAGAAGAAGATCGAGAAGCTTGATTAATTGAAAACTCTACAATTCAGAATATGCAGTAGATACATTGCTCAGATGATTATATCAATTAGTTTGAAATTACTATGTCTTCCTTGGGAAAATATGCATTTCCATGCAGTAAAGAATTAATTCTTTCTGCTCTTACATTTGCTTGTCCTTCTCCTCCTCTTTCTGTGGATATTGTCTATTTTAATGCATTCTTCATAACTGAAGTTGGGAGTGTTTTTTTTGAACTTCTTTTTGGTTCTCTTGTTTGTCTGTGTGTATGCATCTTTGTGGTTCTTTGGGTCCTTAAGCAATTTGAAGTTCAGGATTTCTCATGTTATTTATCACTGGTAAGGCGGTTTGTCTATATGTTTTGACAGAGAAGAGAAAGTGAGTTGAGAATTTGGAACTGAGTTAATTTTAACAGTTTTTTTTGGGAAAAATTGGTTTTAGGGCTTAGGGACCAAAGTTGATAACTTTTTTCATAAATTAAGGACTATTTTGTTAGGTGTTATATATCAAGGACCAAAATCATCCAACAACATTAAGGACCATTTGGATCATTTCCTCAAATAAACACATCTACCTTACAAGGTAGGGGAGAAGGCTGCATACACACCACTCTCCCCAGACCTCATTTGTGGGTTTACACAGGGTATGTTGTTGTTGTTGTCCCAAACTAGACACATCCTAAGAGGAAAAAAGATTATTAAATTAAAACATGAAGAGCACACAAAGGGCTGATGGGATGTCCTTATGCAATGAAGTCAATACATAATGAGCAAAAAAGAAATTCTTAGCGAATAGTGCTTTCTGATCCCTCGCTTTGGAGGTCTCCTGATAGTATACCAGAAAATGAACCTTCTATTTGCCCATAGCAAAGCTTAAATAACATAAGACACTAGAAAGCGTACTTTACCACAAAACACTCTGAAAACTGGCTCTTGAGCCAAATAAACTATGGAACGCACACAAAACACATAATATAAGAAATTTCATCTTGGTTAGATGACTCATATTGAGTCATATACAGTTTCATATATAACCTTTTAACATCCTACTTGGTGTTTTCTTAATGTGTGACTTATCACAAGAAATATTCTGCTGATTCCAACAACACAGAATCTATGGCATAGTAGCCAAAAAAAAGGACAAAGGAAAGTATGATTTTCCCTTATCTCTTATTTTGTATAATTGATGAGTAGCCTCTTATCCTTTATTTCCTTTTAGTGTTCCTTTATGTATGAAGAATGAGTTGCATTCACAGAAAACCATATACCGTTTAGTAGGTTTTTCTACTTTATGGTATTAGAAAATTTACCACTTTATATTAGAAAAGGCAAAGGAAATCACTGAAAAGGTAATAAAACTTACCACTTTATATTAGAAAGGGCAAAGGAAACCACTGAAAAGGTAAACAAAGCTCTTGTTTGCAAAGACAATATTCATGAATAATTACAACGAAAAGGTAGTTGTATATTTAGAAAGAGCAGACAGAAATATCAAAGAAAATTTGTACCTTAGATGAACTCTCTCACGAGCATTTACATCCATATCTGCATGATAGTGATCGGCCAAAATTCCCCCTTTCACGCAATTCTTGTGCAACCTACAGTTTGTCATCAAATAAAGAAGGTGGAAAAAAAAAGTTTGAGATGTAACAACAACAAAATTTAATCGAAACAACACAATGCAAATAAGTCTTTGCATCAGAAAAAGTAATTAAAAGGAACACAAGAATTACTTGATATTTACCTACTACCCTATAACATTATTATACCGTTCATTACCGACCAAATTGCCATGGGGCAAGACTAGATTATTGTTAACTACCATATACAGTAGATGTTGCCAAAGCTAATAGATAAAAACACATTCCTTGGAGGATTAACATAACTAAACATTGCTGTAGTTCTCATCTTGCACGCGACACTAGACTAACTACTCCATTGTGAGAAAACCTCATCTACCCCCTACCCCCACCCCTCTCTCTCTCACACACACAATAAAAGGGAACACACTTGAGTGGCTGATACCACTCAAAATTAAAATGTGGAAGGCAATGTCATAGACCAATTTTGTTTTTCTGTGAGAGCTGCCAGACCAATCAAAAGATAATGAGCACAGAGGTGTTCCATGGTTCCGGTGTTATACTCTAACCAATAGACCATATCTGGACCAGCTATGCCCTCCCCCCAAATAAGATGTTACAGTTAGTTGTGTGACAAAAACCACAATGTTTTACCATGTGAAAGTAGAACACCAGAACATTCCCAGATCATCATCATCATCATTATTTTTATTATTTTTATTTTTTAAATCAAGGTAATGTAATTTTTTATATACCAGTAATCATCAGCATAAAATGCTGGAATCCAGATGACACAACATCCTTTTTCTTCTTACAAGGATCCTAATACCTTCTAAATTACATCATGACTATCTATATTTCCAGATTTGCATGTGAAACCCAAAAAGAAGAACACAGTTGGATTTGATCTTATGTAAAGAACAACTTGCATTTTAAATCATCTAGAAGTTCCTCTTCTTCCAAATTGTCCACCAAATGCTTGCCGGGACAACTTTCCATCAATCTCTGTTGTCATTGTTTCCTTCATTCCAGCTTGCCAGAAGATCAACAGTGTTGCCTGGAATTGCCCACATGAAACCCTTCAGATTTATGAACATATCCCATAACTAGCTTGTGCATTTACAATGTAAAAACAGATGGTTAATTGTCTCTGCCTCCTTTTCATATAGATAACATCTTGAACATGGTGAATTTCCTCTTTCTAAGGTTTTCCCGAGTCCAAACAGCTCCTCTAGCTACCTACCAAGTGAAACACACCACCTTATATGAATCTTGACTTTATCTCCACTGTAATTATCTATCTAAACACAATGAAAATGAACCTTGTTTTTCCTTTTTGCACAACGATTGAAACTATGGTTTTGTGAATAATAGGTACCTCTCTATATCAAAACCAAGTAGTTTCTTTACTTTTTTTGAACTTTTCTTTCAATTACAGAAGAATGTGGAAAAGGTTGTAATCAAATTAGGTGTAATAAGAAGAGTTTGCAGTGAAGATCTAAAGGAAGCAAGTTCTAAAAGCAAGTACTAGAGTGTGGAGAGCTAAAGAGTTACTTAACTGAAAGAAGCTTAAGCAGGTTGTGAGATTATTTGATTTTCTATCATCAAGCTCCAAAACTGGACGAAAACTCAATAATATTTTTATAGGTAAATAATATTATTAACAAATGGGGAAACCCATATACAAGCCGTATGCCAAGAAGAGAACCTACACCAAAACATGGTTCTCAGCAAAGAGATCCGATCCTTTATACAAATAGGGACCTCGTAAGTATACCAAAAAGAAATTAGAGACAAAGACTACTTTGTAATTTTACAAAATGTTGTTCTACCCCTTCAAAGGCCCTCCCACATCTCTCTTTCCAAATAACCCACATAATTGCTAAAGGGGGCACATTCCATGCCCTTGGACTCTCCCTCACCTCTAATTTTGAAGTTGTAGATTCGAGGCGGGGAGCTTCTATGTGATTGGGTCAACATTTTGTTGCAACGCCTCCTTCAATATGTCCAGTGTTAGAATCTTTGCGAATATTCCAGAGTATGTGTAATTATAGTAGGTAGCTTAGTTACTCCTATTGTAATTAGTACTAATTGCCTTTCCCTTTTAGGACACATAACTTGCCTTGAAGGAATAATCCAAGCGAGTTCCTCTCATTTTTCTTCCGATTCACATGGCATCAGAGCTTGGTTAAGGCCAGCAACATAGGAACAGAAAATTTCATTCTCAAAAAAATTTTCCGACAACAAACCCCAGCCAGCTCCACATCCGTCAGCCTTCCTATGTGCCTCCACGCGCTGATCAGTCCAGGGCAGAATCCGGTGAGAGCACTTTTCCGGAAACTTTCCGACAATTTTCTTTTCCAGTAGGATCACCTGGTCATTCGAGGTTACCCATAGGTACCTCCTGATTCCAACCACTTTCAATGACCAAATTTGATTTTCGGTGATTGCTTCAGTTTTCAGACTCAAAAATTCTTAAACCCAGGCAAATTTCAGTAAGGCAACATCTAAATCGTCATATACATGATATTTGGTTAAACTTTTGCCTTGACCCATCATTATATCTCTCGGGTCAGAATTTTTTTCTAAACCTATTGCTTCCAGCAACCCGAACCATTCCATAACCTGAGAACCCTTGATAGGTAATGCACTACTTATCTTGGTCTTCCTCTGTTCAATTATGGTGTAAGGGACAAAAGCGGTGTTATCAAAAGCGCTTAAAAAAGCTCTAAGGTCCATTGGGGCTTTAAGCGCAAAGTGCAAATAAAGCGTGGGCTTTAATGAGAAAGGGCGCAAGGGAGAAAACATATATATATATATATATTTATATATATATATATATATATATATATATGTATATAACCCAAGACTAATAATTATAAGCATGAATAACAAATATATGATAAAGAATTGAATTTCTTTTAGGATTAAGTGAAATATCAATTGTTTAGGTATCGACTCTTCACGAAACGCTCATTTGCAAGGAAAATTTTGTCTTAAAGCCTAGATGATGAAACTAAAGCGCACATTAAGCGGCGAAGCGCTCAACGTGTTTTGAGCCTCGCTTGACGGGGCTTAAGCGCGCCTTTGATAACTAGGGACGAGGTGTTTCTTAGGACCACTTGGTTAAACAAGTTAAGGATATTAATGAAAAAGACAGCGGTGAGTGGGAAAGGATTGATGCTCAATTGTGTAGTCTTTTGTGGACATCTATTGATTCAAAGTTAATGCCATTATTGAGCCGTTCCAAACTTGCTTCTAGTTTGGGAAAGGCTAAGTGGACCTCTAAAACCAACGTCTTCCACGTCTATAATGGGATTTCTCGATTATTAACCTTAAAAACGGGATTCAGATATTTCTACTTATCTTGGACAGGTTCAGGTAGTTATGAAAGAATTTAATTAGTTGATGCCTTCTTCTCAAGTGTTGAAAAACAATTGGAGCAACATGAGAAGATGTTTTTGGTTGTTACACTTGTTGGACTTCCATCTGATCTTTGACTCAGTGAAAGATCAAATTTTGGCTAGCTCCATTGTTCTTGTTGTGGATGACCTGTTCACTCCATTACTACGACTCGCTGCTCCGCCTATGTCATCTAAGTCATCCATGCTCCTGCAAACTCTTCTGTTCTAGCATCTCAGACTGGAAATGGAAACACTTGGAGACTGCTCTGCGAAACTTCGATTAAGGTGTATGTAACAAATTAGGCCATACTCATGATGTATTTCTCTACATGGTAAACCCAAAAAGAATGCTCATGTTGTTCAAACTGAATCCATTGGTAATCAACCAATCAACAGTTCCCTTTATTTTGGTAGAATACAATGACTTTCTTTAGTAATCAAGCATCTTCATCAATAGCTTCTATTGCTCAGATTGGTAATTCTGTTGCGTGTATCTAACAGTCCATTTGGTCCTTGGGACATGGACTTGAGTGTTCCTCATCACATTTCTGGTAAGAAATCTTTATTCTATTATATTATTTACTCTCGGTCCCTTCCCACTGTTACATTAGCTAATGGTTCTCAGACCATGGCAACTGGAGTGGGTAAGTCAATCCTTACCATCCTTGACTTTGAATAATGTTCTTTTGTCCACGGTGTCCCTTTAGCCTTCTGTCATTTAGTCGTTTGGCTAAAGCCTTGAATTGTTTATCTCAATCTTTAGTGACTTCTTTGTATACAGGACCTACAGATAAATGAAGGATAATTGGCAAAGGCGTGATGTCACACACCAACCTTAGGGAGCGAGACAAAGGCACCCGGTGCCTTAAAGATGTGACCGAGTGAACCAACATAACTTTACACCCTTAAACTTGAGCAAATGCATGCTTTATAGCATCACTAAGTTCAAATAAAAAGTAAAACATTCACTTGGCTTAACGACCCAAAAAATAATTTCAAAACATAATACATATTGTCGTAATTACAATAGGAATGCTATAATCTTAAATACATGACCCAAAATGTACATGGAGCTTCTAGGTTGAAACTTCCATTGCTTGCTTTTACCACTGTGACAAGAAAACACAGGCGGAGATGAGAGGCATGTACCTATTGAATAGCCATGTCTGTCTAAGAATCGGAACCCGCATCATGGCTTGATGCAGCCCCTTACAAAAGGGGCGTGAGTACCATGGAATAGTACTCGCCTGATAAAGTCAAACCGAATATAGGACATATGAGAAACAAAATAAATAACACAATTTATAGCATGAGTAAAGCATGGGTAAAATTAATATCCTTCAAAATCAACAATTAATAACTTTCAAAACGTAAAAATAACCATAACTTTTTTCATGTAGAGGTATTTTTGAAAAACATCATGTCTTAAACTTTGAACATACACATATAACTTTTGGTAGAATCTAATTACCAATATAATACATAATAGGTCACTGTGTCTATGACATAGCGTCTGATCAAGGCTGGACCGGCTAAGCCATCTTACCAACAAGGAGATTAAGCTAGTTGTTGGAAGGCTTCACTACGAACATTATTAATGCATCGCACTGCAAGTGGGCCCTAGATGAGAGGTCAAGCTTTTGGGAGGATATGGATGAGATTGTGAAAGGTATTCCACACACTAAAAAGCTTTTCGTTGGAGGCCACATTGGGACAACTTCAAGGGTTATGATGACGTGCATGGAGATTTTGGTTTTGAATAAACGAAGGAGGAGCCTAACTTTTGGATTTTGCTAAAGCTTTTCTGTTGGTGGTAGCTAAGTTGAGTTTCCCGAAGAACCACAATATTCATCATCTTGCTCAAAGTTAGCATACCAAGATGAATAACATAGGAGATAAAGGATCCTCCAATCTCGAACTAGAACTTCTAAAAAGAAGCCATATGGACACTTACATTCACCAAAATAGGGAATCTAGCAGTAGAAATGCAAAACTTGTTCCATCTCCTCAAATTATATGCAAGTACATCAGAGAAAAGAACATCACAAACCCAAGTTCTTGTCATAAACATTGCATACTGCATCTACTATTCTTCCAGTATTGAAAGAAGATACACACACCTGCATGATGAACTTAATGGCTTGCATATTAGATGTTGACTATGTTGCTCGGACTCTCCAAAAATGTTGCCGCACCCGTATTGGATTCTCCCAAAATGCACTATCTTTGAAAAGTCCAACACGCACCCTTCGACATTTTCAAAGAGTTGAGCAACATAGAATGTTGAACACTAAAAACAGCAAGATCTCAAGCTCAAGATTATACATTATCCCTTTTTGGTTAAGTATTAACAATATGATCCCTTTCAGACCTCATCCCACTGCTCAAAATAAAATCATGCGCCAGAGCTGCATCCTTATTGAACAATTAGAGATTCTGAACAGAAATCTCACCAAACTTGAATACCACCAACAATCAATCATATCACCATTGTAAAACCTATATCATGGAAGATATGAGAGAATTCTCACAAGATGGTTATATGCTCTATAATTAGTTCATCTAAGCAGCATCAGATCTCAAGAATTCCCGTTAGATACGCAAGCAGTGACTACTAGCACAGAATGCTCAGTAAAACTATGGCACATCCAATCAAGCACCATTACATGTATGTGCCCAACTGCCCAAGTGCAGTTAACACCATGTTGCAGAAAAAAATTAGCACAAGATGGAGTCTTACACAACAGAGCTAGTGGACTGTACCTGTTCACACTCCTTCCTGGAGAAGCAATAAACTAATATCCCAGATTCATTATTTGGATATGATGTTTGAATATATTCAGCATTTCATCAACAACTGTCTTTGCTATAAACGATTTCTGCGTACCTGCAAATGAGATCAAATAGTTGAAACATACGATGCCCATTGCAGCAAATGTTATAATTTTATTCACTTTGAGTAAAGCTATACCATGTAATAAAGATTGGGTCATTTTACTGAACTAACAAACTTAACGCATCTTGGAATATGAAGCATCTCATCAGATCATCCTGTCTTTGTTGCGGTTGCCTGGAAAAAGAAAATCCAAGTCCAGCTGCTGTTCAGAAATTATTAATCAACAAATTAAACAAAGGACATTTATTCTCTTCAAGCTACGAGTTAATACATACTGTTAAAGCAACCACGGGAACATTAGGAAACTGAGTCTTTAATATACCAAGATTCTTGTAATCTGTAAGACGGAAATCATGGCCCCACTGGCTACAGCAATGTGTGCCTCCTGCAGCAATTTGAGAGCAAAAATGGTGGCATAAGTTGACATGTAGTTCCAAGCAATGGCATATCTTTTCACTACTACTGCTGCTATAAATTATATTCAGTCAACTTGGGGATAATTTATTGTGAAGAACTAAAGAATTGTATCCATGAAATAGAGTTACTCTTCACTGTCTTTCTATTATCAAAGTTCTATTTTGCGGTGGACAACAGTTTTCTGTGCAGATCAAAATTACTATTTATGAAACCATAAGATTTACAAGATTTGCAACAGTTTTGCAAGACCCAAGTCACTAGGATATGGAATGTAAAACTAAAACAGTACACATCAAATTAGGTAATTATTTTTGATAGGTAAAGTTGGAAATATTACTGATGTATGTCAGCCCAAAGATAATGCTGAACAAGGGTACATCCTCAAAATTCAGAGTAATTTATACTAATTAAAAAATATAAATATCAGATTAGTCAGACCAGAGTTATTTACAGTAAGAAATAAAAGATAAGGAGATACTATTGGAGACTTGATGAATATAAGGCAAGCTTATTCTAATACTCTACTCTTGTTCTAACACTGACACCTGATATTCTAACACACCACAAATTCAAGAGCTAATTTGAGTTTTGTTTATTTTGAAAACATTTTGTGATAAAAATACTTCTTATTAATGTGAAAAACTGGAAATATTCCCATATTTAAGCAGTATATCAAAAGGTAACAAGTCCATATTCTTTTTCTAAATAATGGTGAACCAGCTTGTACCCCTCGACTATTCTATCGGGTACCTATTTCTTCCCACCATATGGGTATACGGTAACTCCATCCACCAACGCTTAGGTAGATAGGAAGAAATCGCAAGTGTTTTCTGTCTTGCTGGAGTCGAAACCTTGTCTCAGGTTTGGAACCCACTTTATTGACCATTTGGCCATACGACCCTTTACCTTGGATGCGGAAGTTCATTTTCTCTTTTGAGAACATATAAAGTACAGCCAAAAACAAGACGGAAAAACACACTAGTAGCTATAATCCCACCAGAAACATTTGATGCTCAAGCAGGTGATAATGTAGCTCGAAAGATGAACACCAGCAGCTGGAGTTTATGTTGGAAAGAGGCATGACAAGGTTATATGAGTCAATGGAAGGCAAGGTTCTTCCGGGACAGTCACCCAAAAGAGACGTGGGAGTCGCCAAAACAGTCACAAAATATCTCACAATAAAAGCTTATTGTGTAATAAGTGGCTCTGGCATCTTAATTCTGAAGACACATTGCTCTCTAGAAATACCAAATGGTTTTGTCCCTCCCCTTGGATAACCAAGATTCCTCCTTCGCCAGCTGGCTTAACTGTCTGAAAACACATTTGACACCTATGGAATTATATTTGGCAATAGTGCTCTTTGGGGGTAGGGAACGGCAGAAAGATAAATTTTGACAAGATTCATGGGTTGGTCATACTTCCCTCTCATGACCATTCCTGTTTTTTTAGATGTGCCGCAAACAACATCTTACAATTGCAGAACATGGGATAAGCATGGCGAGGAAGTTGCCTTACAAAACCACTGCAGAAATTGGGGATGAGAATGGGGAGACTACTATAGATGAATGTAAGATTAGAATAAAACCGTTACCACATGCAAAAGTCAATCAAGGATTCCCCAAGCCTCTGTTGATTTGTCTGTCAGTAATGATGGTTTGACCAGGTTAGAGGTGAATGGTGCATCGACTCTATATAAACATACTAGAACAGCTCATATATTATGCGAAATTGAATAACTTGGCCCTCCGTTATATTTTCTAATACACACACGTCATTAGGAAAAAGTCTTATTTTCAACCTTAATCTTTAATGGGTTCCAACTTGAAGTATAACAATGAACTTTTTTTAATAGTCGGTAATAAGTAAATTTGGATTTTCTTTTCACAAAATAGTATTGATACGTAGAGTCCACTCATTTTATGTTGGAGCTTTGTCTAAGAGGTATAAATAGACCTAAATTATAGCAAAGGGTAAATTGAAGCGACTCTTGATAGTACAATGCACTTTAGACCTAACAAAAATTCATCTATCATTAAGTTATGGTCTCCAACTTGATGACTTGCTTATGCAAGGTGGTCAAACTCCCCCAAACTTATATATGAAATTTAGGTTAAAGGTTGAGCATTAGAGACCATGTTATGCAAAACTTTGAGCTGGCCAAACATATTTCTAGATAAGACATATTTCTAGATAAGCACATTATTGTAATACATCTAAAAAATGGAGAAATCCAAAGCCTATTAATTACTCTATCATATGGAATAACTGGTATTACATTTGATTTAATCAGGGAAATGGAGCTTCATGTAGAACACATTTAAATATAGGGGCAATAAGAGTAACTGTTGATAATATGTCTCGAGATATTATAGAAATAAAATAGATATTGCATTATCATTAAAAGATTTGCAGTAAATCTAGTAGCTAAGTTTTAGGATTTCAAATTTATTTTGTTAAAGTCATCCTTGGCTAGAATATAGGAGTTAGTTCTTGATTTGATTTTGTAGATAAGTCAGTAGAATATTTTTCTACTTTTTAGTTAGAAATTGCAGCTATAAATGTATGCCTTTCAGTTATTAATAAGATAATTTCCTTTGACTGCATTGCCAGTATTTCTCTTTTAAGTTCTTTTTCTGTTATTTCCCTATAATTTTCTCTGCTAAAAACCAACAATTGACATCTAAAGCCATTTTCTTGAGGGATCTGTGAGTAGGATATGGATTTACAAATAACTTTTCCCAAATAGCTCCTCTTGTCCTTGATGGTGAAAATTACAATCTCTGGACAGTAAAAATGGTGACTTATCTTGGCACTGAATGTCTTAGGGAGGCTGTGGAAGAGGATTATGATGTTTTTCGCTGCCCAATAATCCCGGTGGCCCACATCAAAATCCAAGGAAAGAAAATCGGAAAATCAAAAGCAAAAGCAAGTTTGTTTGCTGGTATGTCTGCAACAATTTTTACGAGAGTTACAGCTCTGAAATCAGCAAAAATTTGGAATTATCTTAAGGAAGAATACACGAGGAGATAAAAGAATACAAGGCATGAAAGTGTTGAATTTAATAAGAGAATTCGAGTTGCAAAAATGAAGAAATTTGAGACCATCAAAGACAACTTTAACCGACTTCTTGGCATTATTAACAAGGTAAAAAGATTGTTTGGTATATATTTAAAGATTCAAGAATTGTTGAAAAAATTCTTGTTATAATTACAGAAAAGATAAGAAGTATCTATAACTACCTTGAAAAACCTCAACTGTCCAAGATTTACTTAGCAGAATTTACTTCAAATATGTTAAGCACAAGAGCAAGGAGACTTATGAGGAAGGATGGTATGGTTGAAGGAGCTTGGGCAGTCAACCGCAAGACTCAAAGAAAGGTAGTAGTTTAAGGATAAATTACCCACCTTATTAGTATTGGTAAAAAGGTCATCCTCCATTTAAATGTTGAAGAGACCAAATGCACGGTGCAAAGATGTTTGCAACCAGTTGGTCATGAAGCTATGATTTGCAAAAGTAAATCTCAAAAATACGAAGCGGACACCCAAGTCGCCAATGAAGAAGAAGAAGGCCACTTATTTGTGGCAACATATTTTCAACCAAAAAATTTGATTTTGGATGATGGACAGTGATTGTATAAACCACATGACATATGGCTTTCTGAGACATAACTCTTTTTTAAGAAGTTCATGCCTATCAAAAACAAAAAAGTCAGAATTAGGAATGGTGACTATATTCTTGCAAAAGGAAAAGAGACTTATAGCAATCAAAACAAGTTCAGGTACAAAAATAATTTCAAATGTTCTTTATGTGTCTGATATTGATCAAAATCTGTTAAGTAAAGGATTGACTAGTGAAAAAGGAAGTTAATTATTGTTGCAAACAAGTATTGACTAAGCGGGAGATTTGCGGTCAAAAGCGAGAGGAAAAACTTCTCATTTAATCTAGATAGACACAATTCAGAATCTTTTGTTAATAATCAAGAGCTACAACTTGGAAAAGTGAATCAAGCTAAGCGCAAGACCCAAGATGAGTTGATAGATTTATTCACAAGGTCAATTCCAGCCAAAATTACATTCCGCAATTCCTGATCCTAGGAGAAGTGTTGATAATATGTCTCGGGATATTATAGAAATAGAATAGATATTGCATTATCTTTAAAAGATTTGCAGTAAATCTAGTAGTTAACTTTTAGTATTTCAAATTTATTTTGTTAGAATCATCTATGGATTGAATTTTAGGAGTTAGTTCCTGATTTGATTTTGTAGATAAGTAGGTAGAATATTTTCTATTTTTAGTTAGAAATTGCAGCTAATGTATATCTCTGAGTTATTAAAAAATATAATTCTCTTTATTTGCATTGCCGGTATTTCTCTCTAAGTTCTTTTCTATTATTTCCTTATAATTTTCTTTGTTAAAAAATACTTGTTGACAATAGATGTAAAATATCACTCAACGACCAACAAAAATAAAATAAGGAATTTCCATACCTTCGATTTTGCTTATTGATTAGTCCAGGACAAACCAAATTTCTTTATTTTTACCCATTTATTTCTTTTTCTAATTATTAACATAATATTGCTTATTGATGTTCCAAATAAACTGAGGTAAGTTTCGTATGTCTAATTTCCATGCATGGCGTTGATCAATCATCACTTGTATTTGAGGTTGATGGAGCTTCTTGCAAGACATACTAAATTTGAAGACACATTTTAGTAGAAAATAAGAAATTAAACTTAAGATATTTAAGTAAACTTAAGAAGTAAGGGCTGTGTTTCTCTGACTTTCTCATGAACAACGGTTTTCCAATACTGATACATACATACAACCGAGATGTTATTTTTTCGCAATTATTGAAAATTTGAGGTTGAAATGTATATGTGATATTGCTATGGCGCATTTTATATAATGATAAGTTTATTAGTCAACAAATAAAAATGAAAAATTCTTAAAACATGAGATTAATTCAGAAGCACTTATTTATTAGTTTTAAATATAGCATACGAAATTCCATTGATCTAATTTGGGACCTTAGGATAGATTTTGACTCTATCGACAACATATAAAAGTTGATTGTTTGCATTTTCCAACTTTGAATAGATTCATTATGGAAATATGATTATTTCTCCAACTTCAAGATTGAGTTTTGAATTTTAACTAGATTTATTTAGGAAAGAAAGTAATAAATATCTTAAAACCCAGATTGTGCAATTAGTTTATTTCTCAATTTGAATTAAATTATCTCAATCCACTTTTGGTTATTTAATTATGTGGTCCTATAGGGCATCTATATATATAAGTCAAACACTCTCAGTCTATGAAACCTATCTCCAAGGAAAAGTGAATCCTCAAGGAAAAATATATTAGGAAAATAAAGAAAATGGCTGAGAAGGAAATGGTGAACCTCTTCCAACCAACTTGTTGAGGAAAAAGCATCAATGAATTTGATGTTAGAGAGAGAGTCTTTGTTAAAACTACTTGCTGTTATGCAAACTAAACTTGACGAAAGGAAGAAACAACTCAATGAACATGTAGATGAGAATGTTGCCAATGACACCGGTGCTAATGACAGCAATGTTAGTGAAGAGAATTTGGGCATCCTTAGGATGTTGATTGAGCATTAATACTTTTGGTTTTTTCTATCAATGTTTGTCATCTTGTCTTCTAATAGCATTTCCTAGTTATAAGTTTGTTGCTCATTGTTCCTCTATTTATTTTATTTGTTGTCATTTTAATGATATATGAAGGATATTCTATTTAAGTCCAATCAACCTAGTGATATGTATCCTTTAGCTTTTCATTAAAAAGCTAGTTATATGTAGTATTTTCCATTTTCTCGCTGACCCATCATGCAAAAGGTAAGTCGTTATAGTGAGTGTGATTTACATAAAGTAAAGGCCAATTGGTGATAAAGGATCCATTGATCAATGAAGTGGTAGAGAGTCATGAGATTTGATTCAAACCTAGCAAAGACAAAAATACTTTTTTTTTTTATGAAGACAAAACTACTTTGATTTCCTGCAATCTATTGAACCCTTGGTAGACAAGTTACTCGATACCTAGTATTGGGAGTAATGAGTACCTACAAAATCAATCGAGTGCGTGCAAACTTGGTTATTAAGAAAATCTAGTTATAATTTGGGATTTCGGTTGATCCAACCTATTTGTCCGCAGCGAATAGTAATCTCATCTAATCTAAGGAATATCATTAATTAATCAATAACTAATAAGACCAACACAATTTTAGTCAAATCACTTTTCAATTAGTGTTTCTCTAATTAGGATGAGGATCTTGCTTAGAATAAATCTACTTTGGGATCTCATACCTAAGTTGCTCGGACTCAAGTGCAAGAGCTCGTCTACGAGTGCGAGATCTAGAGGTTGGATCTCTCATGATTTTAAATTTTAAGATTTGGATGCGGATCTAGATGAGATACGGCTATGGGATTCAACTAAAAATAATTCAAATATCTAAAAATAGAGTTATATGTCCAAATTATGTGGACTTATGTGGAAAACTTACAAGATCCAGGAAAATATTGATCTAAGAGGAGAATCTCGGAAGCGATATAAGGAAAAGAATCGACATAGAAATTTCTATATGCAAGGTGCTCCGTTTCCTCAACACTTATCAGCATAGCTTTTGCTTTGATTACAGATATAATTGCATCTGTCCAAAAATTTCTCGCGATCGATTTTGGTCAAAGTATCCCAAAATCAATTGACAAATCCCGATGCGAATCCCACACCCACGTCATGTCGACATGGGTGCGGCCTTGCCGAAAGTGAAGAGTCAGAGCAACTTAATGTCATCTTGTCTCGTTCGATTCCCTCGCCACTCGCCGGTTCTATTTCTCCGTCACCTCCATTGGGCGGCGCACGATACAAAGCCAGCAGCAATCTTCTTCTACTCCTCCACAAATGCTAGCCATTTACCACTCTCACTATGCTTCCACCACTTTGCTAGCATAGCTTAAAGGGGATTTTGGAAGGTGCATAATGGTTGTTGTTTAGAAATGGTGGCCCACATTTTTACTTGAATTTCTACGGTGTCTGTGCAATGACAATTATAACCTTGCGATAGTTGAATTGTAGTGGGATTATATATAATTGTGAATGGTGATTATATTCTAGTAGGGATGGTTTATTCCTTTTAGTTGAAATCTCAATGATTGGGAAATTGGAGAACTCTTGAGACTGGTGGATATTCCTCACTCTATCGCCATTGAACTATTTTCCAGATTCCATCCTGGAAAGCCAAAACCAATGGAACATTTTCGGTGGAAAGTTGCTACACAATCCTGACAAGCAGTACTCCCTCTCTAATCTCTTGGCCATGGAAGTCTACTTAGAAGAATAAAGCACCTTGCAACATTAAATGTTTTTCTCGGGTAGTGGCATATCGAAAATGTCACTCTTGATAATCTTCAAAAGAGAGGCATTAATCTTTGCAACAGATATGCTCTATTATTGACTTTGCTACTTCTTACACATTGTAAAAAGTTCTCTTTTGGATGTATTTTTGCCCTAGTTCCTTAATGCTAAGCTTGTTTCACATCAATAATATTCCGCTATTACTCATCGAAAAAAGGGGGCAGGGTGACATCAGAATGATTGTAAAGTCAGAGTTTCTTTCTACTTCAATGGTATCAAAGTCAGACCATCCATATACTAACAAGGTAAATAAATATTTTTCTAACTAAATATACAATATCCTAAAATGTCCTATAGAATATTCTATATGATTTTCCTTATTCAAGTATGTTTTAATTTTAGACGTGTATGAATCTAGAGTCAAATTCACTTGATATTCAAATACACCTGAATTTGAAGTGTGAAATCTGTTCTAGCTAGCCCTATAGTTCCCGTGATTGATGAATTGTTTTCCCTTTACAGCCTCTTGCCACACTACCTAGTTCTACAATAACCTCTCCACCAATAGACACCTTGGTCCAAGCATTATAGGTAGTGGAGTATTGAAGTGGAGGGTTCTCTACTAAACTAGATTGCTCTCGTCTTCAGTGCAACTATTGCCATAAGATCGCTATATCTGTGAGAAAAGTTATGCCTTGCATAACAGATGATCTAGAAATGCTCATGTGACTTAAGACCAATTCCACAGGAAACTCAAGTAGTCAGATGATCCCTTATCTGAAACGGCGTGTAGTGGAACTAATCATTCTATGTTCTATCAATGCTCAATGATCTATCAATGCTCTAAATCTAGTTATTTATTTGCTGGTCCAAGTTGATGATATTACCACATACAGTCAACAAGAGGCTAACTTGAAATGACATCTCTTAAGGATCGTCCAAAAGCTATGTACGGTTGGGGGATCCAACACGGGGACAACAACATTTTGAAGGGGCCGAGCAAAAGTTGTATATCAATTGATACTTCTACACGTAGAATGTAGGTTTCATAGGTAAGGTGGAACCTCTTAGGCTCTTAGTGATCTCAAGAAACATTAGGAAGTTTGGTTGGAAAGTTAAACCTATCTCATGGTGATTCAACTTGATGTTGCTTTTCCAGTAAGTGTTGTAAGTCAATTCTTAGACTTTCATGTGATAATCATTGGGATCAATAGTTTTATATCATTTAGTATATAACCTGTTCAAGGGAAAGAATTATTCTGCAAAGATCGAGATTATAAACAATTTTTTTTATATTCAAATATTACATGAACAGGGTCATTTTTAATAAATGGTCTATTTCTAGAAACTACATTTAACTAGAAACATTACATGTCCTAAGGGAAAGAAACAATGTGTGATTACACGATATATTGCAGAAGCAGAATATTAAACCATAAAGACGCAACTTTTGAACTCATGAATTAGAAAACTACCTAAAAGAAATAAGTTTGGATAGATTAATCGAATAGAGGTTTTTTTATATAATGGTTAAGTTGCATTTCATATAGCATCAAAATCGATGTTTCATGAGAGGAACAAAGCACATAGAAATCAAGTATTACCTTGTCCAAGGAAAAAAAAACTCTAAGGAGACACTGTCACAAAATTCATAAAATCAAACAATCAGCTTATCAGACATATTTATCAAGTCCTTCATAAATCCTCAACTAGTTACATATGTAGCTAGCTAATTACATACGGCATGCATGCAATAATTTTGAGGGAGAATGTTAGAAAATAGCAAGCGTAATGTAGATGTGTATGCATAAGTTTCTCACATAGAAAACGTAAGAATTTACATCATAAAGTAGATTTTAAAAGGATTCAACCGAAGACATCTGATCTCACGCATTGAGCCTTTCTCTTATTTCTCAACTATATTATGCCTTGTATCTAGCATGTATTACAAAATTCAGGCAATACACAAGATGTCAAGGCCATGATTGGCCTTATTAGTTCTCTACACAACCTGTAAGAACTTTTGATGTACTCTGCAGTACTGCGACAGCATATTGTTGATGCTGATACATTTATAAATTTACCTTATCAAAAAGATAATTCAGGCATAAGACACTTGTGCTTCATCCATTTTCCAATATCTTTATCTTATTTCTCAGCTAGAGCAACCACAAAAAGAAAGGGGAATACTAAACTTATGAAAAGGCGGAAAACTAAGGCAGTGGCACCTGCCAGTTGATAGGAGCTTTAATACTATGTAAAAATAAAAGAGAGAACTTGCATTGAATTGATCGTACACAACATACAAGAGTGCTCCTTATATAAGGAGGTTTAGGCTACATGGGAAATAAGCAATATTTTTCAAATAAAATTACATAATGTGAGATTCATTTTCTTTTTCTTTTGACAAAGGTAAGTATTATTAAAAAGTGGCACCAAGTAGGTGCACGAATTAATGCATTACTAAAAGCAAAGCTTAAGACCTTACTGCGATATTGAGTTCCCTAGTATGATACACTGGAAATACATTCTATACCTTTATATGTAGAATGAATCTAGAAAATTGTTACATGTAAGCAGTTAATTTTCTTGACCAGCCAACGAAGTAAAGAGTCAGAACTTGAAAGATTATATGGGATATGTAGCAGCTGTGGTTGCTTCATGGGATAAGCAGAATACCCTATGGATAGCTTGTGACAAAACCATAGGGTTGGAGATGGCGCTTGCCTTTACTCTCTACTGCCGAATTTTCTTTTAACCCATAACCAAAAGAAAAAAGATCTCGCAACACTTGATTCTTACCCACGTTCATCAAGTTGTACAAAGAGAGTTTACAATTTGTGACACTATAAATCAGGATACTTAATCCTGTTGATATCTTTCAGAATGCAACTATCATGATTCAATGGCAATTTATGTATTATACTTTGACTCACTTTTTGATCAGGTAAAGTTAAAATTTATAATTTCTCTTTTTTATATTCTTGCCTTTTCATTTCTTTGGTCCAAGATAACAAGGCTTGAAAAAAAGGTATTAGATTGACAGGATTTAAATGTGGCAGGGTCTCCATTTCCTACTTGAAGAGCAATGCTCCATTCAGAAAAATCCAGACGGGTCACAAAAGCATCTGTCTAGAGAGCTAAAGTTCATGCAAATAATTTAAAGCTTGGCAAGGAAGTCAATAAAGATACTGTATGTTCTTCATCAAACTTTCTTTTATCTGTGGATATCTTATCCTTGCTTCTTTTATACATGCATGTACCAGTCAAATGTTTTTTTTTCTACCTCCTAAACCGGAAACTTTAGTCTGATACAACGTGAAGCCAATCAAATAAATAAGAGATATGCACAAGATAGACTGTTAACCCCTCAAAGACAGAGATGATTGGAAGAAAAAGAATAAGATATCCTTAAAGCTTTAACTTTACAGTATATGGAAGTGGGGAAAATACAAAGAGTGGCAGACTTACATCAATTGAAATTAGAAAGGCGACCAGCATGGTGACACTTTTCAAGTTTTGACATAAATCTCTTGCTCTTTGATATCTTTTCTGGTGTAACATACAATATTTTAAGCTCATCACCGCCCTTCTCCAAAGCCTTGTAGATGAACTTCTCATTCTCCTTGGTAGTTGTTGAGGTTAACATGAAAGCTGGGATGCCTAAAGCTGCCAACCCCATGACCTGCAGCAATAACTTTTGTCAGCAGCTGTTGCATATAAGAGATGGACTGGGTGCTTGGATACCTGATCTTGAATAAGAGAAAGCAAAGGACTGACAACAAGAGCCACGCCATCCCGAAGAACTGCTGGAAGTTGGTAGCAGAGACTCTTACCCCCGCCAGCAGCCATAATTACTAGAACATCCCTTCCACTCATTATTGTGTTTATTATCTACAAACAGATTACCCTGACATGGAAATCTCTAAATGGAAAATCACAAATATATTTTAAAAATTCAGCAGAAGACGATTTAATGCAAATCTTTACTTATGTGCACTTTGGATTCAGTAATACCCGAACAGGAAGTATTTTATTTATCAATAATCTACAGAACAATGAAAAGAAACAGAGACTGACCAATTGAGATGAATAATGATTTGAGATTCTACTACACCCTACATTTCAACCTCCACAACCACTTCATGAGCAAAATGTTAATATGCTGCCTCAAATTTCTAAACCCAGTTTTCCCTCCTCCTTGTTAGCAATAAGAGTGTTCCACTTGACTACATGAAAACATCTCTATTCTTTAATTCCTGCCATATGAAATTTCTCCTCAATGAGTCAAGTCTTCTTTTCCTCTGGCCAATTTTTCTCGCATCTCTAACCCCTTACCTAATCTCTGAATTTATTTTTAGCAACTAAAGGAAGCCCCAAATAATTAAATTGGATGAGAACCAACTTCACATTCCAGAATCCCTACCAATACTTGAATTTCATTAACTTCATTGACTAGATATAACAAACTACTCCTCTAATTATCATGTAGACCAGACACGACTTCAAAAACAGTTAATATTAGTCTTAATTGCCTTAGCTGGTCAACCTTAGCCTCACATAAAATCAAAATATCGTCAGCGTAAAGAAAATGGGAAATCTCTAAATTGCTTCCTCTACTACGTCACTTTGAAGCTCCTTAGCCATCCATGTTGATTTGTCATCCTTACCATACTATTAAGACCCTCCTTACTTAATAATTAATAGGGATGGTGAAAAAGGATCCCATCGTAGCATTCTTTGGGATATAAAGAATTCTTTAGAAGAACCATTTTATCATAATAGAGAATCTAACAGTACTAATGGCAAAAAAAAGAGATCCATCTAATCTATTTACCTTGAAATCCTCCCTTAACACCTTGGGTAGAAGTCACAATTTACATGATCATGACCTTTTCAGTATCCAGCTTGCAAAGAAGCTCAAGTAGTTCCTCCATTGCTGTAGTATCCACCACACATTCATTTGCTATCAAAGTATGAATCTATGATATGCCTGCCCTTAGTATCCATTGACATATTCCTAAAGCCTCCAAGGGAAGTACGACTACAACCATCCAAGAGCCGTCAAAATGAGCTTGACCCTTGAGGCTAGCGAAGCCCAGCCCGCTAATAGGATAAGATTGGGTTTAGATTTTTTAAGCCCATTTAAATTGAGGTTTATAAGCCCAGCCCAAGTCAACACTGGCCCTTGAGGCTTGACCGAGGCTGGCCACGTCGGCTAAAAGACTTATTTAATTTAAAATAAAAATTTAAAGAAGGTTGTAGAAAAAAGAAGTAAAAACTAAGAATATATACCCATAGTCTTAATACATACACAACACTTTACTCATTTTAGCATTGAATTCCTAATCACCAAGTATAGAAGTTGCATTCACAGTTGCGATTCAATTCGATTCAATTTAAACTTAAAAATTAAAAGAAAATTACGAAAAAAAGAAGCAAAACTAGGATCAATGATTCTTAGAATAAGTTCTAGTATCTTACACAATACGTTACTCATTTAGCGTTAAATTCCTAATATTAAAATTTCTAATCACAGTATAAAATTACCATCCATCCTGAAAATGTCCAAACACTTATTGATAATCGAAATCGGTTGCATGACTTTACCCAAATTCAAAGTGGTAATGTTTTTAAGTGAATTTAAATATTATTAATTTTGAATATAGTTATTTTATAATGTTTAACTAATTAAATTTGCATATGAATGTAGAAGATGATCGTGTTAATTAAGACAACTTTATAAAGGATTCCAAATGTAGCGATGATGTGTTGGTGTTGAATATGTTATAAGTTGTCGTAGAATTATATTCTTTCATATAATCATATATTGAAAGAAATTTTCTTACAAAAAATTAGAAAATGAAGGAGCTAGCCAGCCCCCAGCTTACAACCCTTTTAGGAGTGAGTTGACCATTTTAAGGCCCTTAAAATGAAGAGGTGGCTAATCCTAACCTATTAAATTTCTTGGCTTAGTGAGGCTTGGGTTGGAGTTTGGGTAGTAGGGCTGCTTTGTTTTGACAGCTCTACACCCAAAATGCCTTGGCAATAGATTGCAAATGTAATTACGTAACAACCCAGCCCCTCATTGCAAAGGTTATAATAGGTTCATATGATGATTTTGGACTTGTAGGTATGTTCGGAATTAGGACACGAGGGGGCTTGGGTGCAATTCGACACTATTCTTGCCCCCAGAAAGTTGAAAACTTGGGGATTTTTTTTTTTTTTGAGAGGGAAAACTTGATTTTTAAGAGTTCAAATTTGATTTGGACCTTGATTCTGAGTTTTAAATGTTTCCATATGTATTTTTTTTTTTGAAGGTTAACATATATATTATAAAGCGTATTCCAGTATAATTACAAGTAAAAGTCAATAGTAAAGCTACCACTTCTACTCATAAGTACTCTAAAACACAAGGAATGTCCTCAGCTTTCAACGGATATTCATGTTTACACCAAAAGTAGAAAAGCACAAGACGGTTCATCTTTAAGATCTGAAAAGTACAACTCTTATCCTCAAAACACCTTTGATTCCTCTCTCTCCAATAGTCCACCATATGCAAGCTGGGACAGCCTTCCATCTCTCCCAGTAACCTGACTGATTATCATCTCTATTCCAACAAGCTAAGGCTTCATGTGTGTTCCTTGGCATTGACCACCTGATACCCCTTAAGTTGATGAAAAATTTCCATAGTTTCAACTTCAACTTGAAATTAAAAAGAGATTATTACTGTCTAAACTCCACAAGAAACATCTAGAACACAAGTGAAGACCCCTTTTCCCTTAAGATTATCTCGAATCAAAGTAACTTGTTTTAGCCAATAACCATGTGAACCATGCTACCTTGAATGGAATCTTTACTTTCCATATCATCTTTCAAGGCTAACTACCCAGAATTGTGTATTTGATCTATGCCAGCAGTTATAAGCAGATTTAACAGAAAATCTACCCTTCTTGTCTCTTGTCCAAACTAAGTTGTCCTCCTTTGCATTAAAAGTCTTGGAACTGTTCAAGGGTTCCATAGAAATCTATCAACTCATCCACCTCTCAATCATTTAGGGGTCTCCTGAACCTGAAGTTCCATCCTAGATTGTCCCTCACCTCCTTAACTGATGTCATTCTCTGCAGGTTCAAATTGTACAAAACAGGAAACCAGGACTTCAAAGTTTGATTGCCAACCCAAATATCCTCCCAAAATAAGGTCTTCCCTTCATTACGTACCTCAGTTCTGGAGTTGCTAATGATTTTGGGCCACAAATTCCTAATAATTCTCCATACACAAGTTACATAAGGATGCATTACTGTCACGCTAGTCCAAAAGTGCTCCATACCGTATCTAGTTTTGATGGTTTCTTTCCACGGTGATTGTCATCTGAAGCAGATCTCCACAACCATTTCAATAGAAGACTATGGTTGTGATATTTCAGATTCCTTATCTCCAACCACCTTCCTTCTTGCTAATTGTAAGTCCCATTTTACCAAATGAAACTTTTTGATATCACAATTTCCTTGCCAAAAAGTTCCTTCTAACAGCATCCAATTTATTTCAGAACATTGATTGGGACAGAATAGAGACATCATATAAGTGATGAGCATCTAACACACTATTGATGAGTGTCAATTTGTCTCCAAAGGATAAATACTGGCTCTTCCAATTGACAAGCTTCTTCTCACATTTCTCTAGCACAGAATTACAGATACCCTTTGACTTGCTCTTAGTTCCCAGAGGCACGCTCAAATAAATGGTGGGCAACTCTCCTATTCTACCACCCAATATATTGGCCAAACTGATGATTCCAGGCACCTCATTTACCAGGTAAATGTAGTTTTTATCAGTTGTTATGAAGTCATGAGATGGCTTCAATTGGTCGGCTAACTCTCTATTCTACCACCCCCTCATATATTGGCTAAACTAATGATTCTAGGCACCTCATTTACCGGTAAATGTAGTTTTACCCTAGTTGATATGAAGTCCTAAGATGGCTTTAAAAGAATGAAAATGACTCAAGTATTTCAGTTGATCTCTGTCTGCATCACAAAACACTAATTGTATCATCAGCATACTAAAGATGGGATATAGACAGCCCTTGACTGTCACCCAACTTAGCATTAAAGCCCCTTATCCACCTGTTAGTCTGAGTTGTCTTTAGCATGTCATTTAGGCCCTCAATTGCTATAATAAAGAGAAAAGGGAAGAGGAGATCCCCTTGTCTCAATCTTCTATCTGAAGGAAAGAAACCATAGGGAGAACCATTTATCAAAACTAAGAATTTCATTGTACTAACACAAAACTTCAACCAGGTGATCCATTTACCCCCAAAGCCCTTGTTCTCCAATGACTTCCATAGGAATTTCCAGTTTAAGTGTTCATATGCCTTTTCTATATCTAACTTGCATAAGATGTCAGGGATCCTGTTGATCTTCCTCACATCTCCACATTCATTGATATCGATGGCATCTCTAATCTGTCTACCTTTGATGAAATGTCATTTGATGGACATCCCACCAGACTAGACAATACCTTCTTAATCCTCTCAATCAAGATCTTTGAAATGATTTTGTAAGAAATGCCTCTATCAAGTAGGTCTGAAATCCTTCAATTCCTTTGTCTCCACCTTCTTTGGAATCAAAGCTATGAAAGGTAGCATTAAGCTCTCCTCAAAATAGCCATGCTCATGGAAGTTTTGGACAGCAACTACCACTTCTTTACTAACCACATCCCAACAATTGACCATCTGCTTTATCCCCAACACATGCCACGGTGGTGTTGTCTTCTTCACATCAAAGGACCCTGAATTGAGATTAGAGATGTGGGCTCCAAACTTCATGTTCTGAATACAAATTCTGGTAAAACTCTATGATCTCCCTTTTTATCTCAGTAGGTTCCATTATGTTGGTTACATTTATTAACAAGCTATCTATACTGCTGTACCTCTTGTAGTAATTGGCAGTTCTATGGAAGAATTTGGTATTTCTGCTTCCTTCTTTAAGCCACAAAGCTCTGAATCCTTTGCCTCCAAGTCATTTCCTCCTTCTTAGCTGTCTCCTCAGAAACTCCACAGATAGAACTGCCCTTGAGTAAACCTCATCTTCAGACAACAACCTTTGATCTTGAATTTCCTCCAACTCAGTCAATTGACTGAGGCTTATTTCTGCAAACCCAAATTACCTTGGATAGTTCTGCTCCATTCTTTGGTTTCCACCTTCAGAGCATTCAATTTGAAAGCTAAAACAAGGTCAGGCCTACCAACACAAACACTGGAGTCCCACCAATTCTTGAAATTTGTTGTCCGCAATCACCAATTTTCAAACTTGAAATAGGAGTTTGTCCTCTCCCAATTGTCACATTCAAGAATCATACGACACTGACCAAAAGGTAGCACTCTATAAAACTGGTTGTTTAATATTCTTTGAAGGATACTTCCCACTCTTCTGAAATCAAAAATCCATCAGGTCTAGCTGTAATATCATGTCCTTCCCTTTTCTCCGTGTGAAATTGTGTCTGCTAGTTGCAAATCTACCAGCTCCATATCCTCTATAAAGTCAGAAAAGTCAGTCGTTGCCTTGTTGAATCTGATACAATTCTTCTCTGATGGAAATCTAATATTGAAATCTCCCTCCACCACCCAAGGTCTAGAAAATATACTTGATTGCCCTAGTTCCCCACACCTCTTCCCTTTCCTCCCTGTTATTTGGGGCATAAACTCCAGTCATATGCCGATTAAAGTCCTGATTTTTGCCCATAAATTTACAGGTAATACATTAGGAGCCTATTTCACAAATCTCCCCATCCCAAATTATGCTATCTCACAGCAAGATAATTCCCCCTCTAGTTCCACTTGCTCCCAACTATGCAAACTCCACTCATCTATTGGCCCATAATTCTTTATGTATTCCTTGTGTCACCTTTTCAACTTAAATCCTTGAAAACATAAAATGTTTGCCTTCCAATTTTCACCATACTTTTAATCATAAGCCTCTTCCTTGCATCATTGAGGTGGGGGTTGTTCACGATTTATTGAAAAACAAAACCAAATCGATTAAAAAAACTCATACTTGATTTTGGATTGGTTTGATTTTAAATTTTAATTTGAAAATTTTAATTTATAGTGTTTTTTTTTATTTTTTTAGAATTTTTAATTTTATGAGTTTAAATTTTGTACACAAATTTTATGATTATTTTAATAGAATGATAAGAGTGTGGCAGAAGCAAAAAATGCTCCCGGGCACGGTGCAAAGGACACTCTCTCTCCTACTTCCTAGGAGGGGAACCCGCCCATTCCTAACCACCGGTGGTCCTTCGATCATAGGAACCTTACTACACTTTTTTTCCTTTCCCTCATTTTCTCACATCACCAGAAGCCACCTCCAGGTGACCGCCCATGAGAAAACCCAACCAAAGGACCTCCCGCGTGCCACTGCACCCCAGCGATGCAGCGGTCACGTGCCGGTAGCGTGAGGCCAATTCCGGCAACTTTTTCCAACTTTTTCACAATGTATCTGCCGGAATAGGGTTTCCATCCATTTGATCCCACCAGATTTTTTCCATTTTCTTATTGGTTTTTACATTTATGTTTGGAAGAATGTCTGAGAAAGCTCTTTCTTCTCTCTAGAGTCTAGGAAGAAGAACATGTCTTTCGGGGAAGCTTTAGCATGGCTGCATTAGATCTAGGTGGAAGATGTCACAAAGTCCTCGAAGACCCAACTTCTCTTGTTAGAGGTACGTTGTGAAGAGAAAAGATTTTATTCTTGCTTGGTTGGGTCCTTTGTGAAATGGGTAGGCAGTGGGAGTGGCCCGGGGAGTCAAGAATACTCAACCCGAATGATACCCAAATTCTTGTTTCGTTTTGCGGCGAGGATCAATACGTGAAGATCATTAAGGAAAGGAAGGTGGTTTGATAACAATTTTATCGTACGGAGAGGTGGAAGGAGAATGTAGGTTGTGTTGAATCTCGTTCCTTTGGCGACGCGAGGATAGTAAATTTTGTCGGTCCCAGGTGCACCTTTGGTGTATTGATCTCTTTAGAAAGGGTTGGGGATCTCTGCGAAGGATTCGTGAATGCGTTTTACGCTTGCGACTTGTCTTAGTGAGAATCTTGGTGAGAAAAGAAGGAAGGTCCTTGTTTTACGATAATTAATTGGAAGATGGGGTTTTTGGGGTATAGAGTGTGGTTGTACGGCCAGGTTTCGTCCTTCGATTACGCGGAGTATAATTAGAATCGGGAAGGAGGAGGAGGTTTTAGAGGTGGGAGGGGAAGAAGGGTGGACTGCGAGAACCTGCCCGAGGATGGAAGTTGTGCGAGAGTGCTATGGCGAGGAAAGGAAGAAGAGCAACGAAGGTTTTATTGAATTGGAAAGGGAGGAAAAACCTAGAAAAGGGAAAAATCATTCTTACCACTTGGATTAGTGAATAGGGTTGGAAGAATAGATTGAGTAGGTTCAATTTGCTAATGGGTCGAGCTGGCTTGATGTCGACGAGTCCAATCTGAACAATCGACGCCATTTCCCGGGGCCAAACACAATTTCATCGATATTACACGGCCATCCAAGAGCATTCCATTCATCCGGATTTGGAGTCGCGGCTGCGGCTCCAGCTGGGTCTCATTATCTTCAATGGGAGTCGAGATGAAGGAGGTTTCGGGGTTGTACTCCTCAACTTGGCCAAGGCTATTTACTCGGCGAGAGAGAAGAAAGTGGCAGTACATCATTGTGTGAAAGATTTAATGCAGAAATAGGATTATGGCTGTTGGGGTATCTAGGAACTCGGGTGACCTTATTCTTGGTAGAGGCATGGGGTTGCTAAAGTTTGTTGAGGCTATCTTAGGGCGGGAAATAGCCCTTTATTCATGTGGAAATACTTTCGATTAACCATCCAACCCAGAAGTTTTCTGTACTATTAGGGAAAAGAGTGCAGTGGGAGTTGTAGCAAATTCCATTTGATGTTCCTACGGGGTTGGGGCTACTCTGCAAGAGGTACGGTCACGGCTTTGTCGGTGGGTAGCAAAAGGGCATTCACGGACGATGCTCGAGAATTTGGCGAGGTGTTGAATATGGAAAAGGCCATAGTTGGGTGGGCGAAAAATTCCTTAAATTTAGGGAGGTGTTTGGGGCTTATTTTGAGGGAAAGAGGAGAGGGTGTTAGACCTTCAGAGATATTGAAAAGAGGCAAATGGGATTAGAGGAAAGGAGAACGATGATCTAGGGAAGAGACGAAAATGAGTTACGGGGAAGGCAAAGGAGGAGAAGGTAAAGTGGTGGTGTATGCGAGAAGAGGTAGAAACGAGGACGGAGGACTTCGGGGGAGAGAAGAGGGGTGGGGTGATTGAATCTAATTGATCCATGGAAGCTAAGATTGTTTAATGAAATGTGAGGTAGTTAAATGGCTTAAATAATATTTCAAGAAATAGAGATGGAGATCTTGACGGATAAGTATTAGAAGTATTTGGGGGAGGTGGTGAAGTATGGTATATGCTCGGCTCGGGGAAGTGCGGGAGGTATTCTTATACTATGGGATGACATAAAGGTGGAGTGGTTGGAGGCTAATAAAGGGGAGTTAATGCTAGGGGTATGCTTTATAAACTATATCGGTGGATTGGAATGGGGTTTTGAAATTGTCAGTGGACTTGTAGGGGAGGATCAAGGAGAATTTTTGCATGAGATAGGAGTTGGGATGCGAGGTGGGATTCCTTGGGTGTTAGGAGGGGACTTTAACACCATTGATCCGGAAGAGAGGGTTGGGTGCAAGGTGTGGTCTAGGGAAATGGAGGAATTCTCGAAGTTTATTGATAACCATTGTCTTATTGATTATTTACCTTTGTGAGTGTTGCATTTACACGGTCGGGTCGGAGGACTACGCTTCTAGATTGAAATTTGGATAGATTCCTAGTGTCTACTTGGGAGGAGTTGTCTCCCAATGTGATCCAAGCTCCTCTCCCAGAGGCGGTGTCGGACCATTCTCTATCTTATTGGATGGTAGCGAGAGGAAGACGAATGAGATTTCCTTGGTCGAGAACATGTGGTTGCGAGTGGCGCACTTCGGAGATAGAGTGGGTGGTTGGTGGGAGTTATGAAGTGGAGGAAGCGTCTTATAGGCTTGCCAAGCGAAATTACTTAAACAGATTTAAAATTAGGGAATAAAGAAGGTTTTGGGAGGGTAGAGGTGAAGATGGGGGAGATTATGCATGAAGGGGGGGAGTTAGAGAGGGTGGAAGGAGGGAGGGAGCTAGAAGAGAGGGAGAGGCTAGGAAAGAGGGTTAAAAAGGGAGTTAGCTGATTTGGCTTTGGCCCAAGAGATAAGTTGGAGGCAAAAATCGAGAGCTTTATGGTTAGGGGATTCCAACATAAAAATTTTTCACCCAGTGGCGAGTCACTAATAGGAGAAGGAACTTCCTTAAGAGTCGGTGGAGGTTAATGAGGTGGTGCGTCGGAAAAGGAGGGAAGTAGAAGGGCGATTGTAGATTTTACATGTGTGCACATTCCAAAGAAGAAAAGCGATTGGAGGCACCTGCTTTGGGGAGTAAGTTTAGAGTCACATTGGAGAGGGGAGAGGGAGAGCGGTGGAGAGAGGGCTATTGAAGAGGAGGTGAGTGAAATGGGCGATGCAGAGTTTTGTGGGAGACAAAGCTCTTGGTCCTGATAGTTTCTCTTTGGCTTTTTTGGCCAGTGTTGGATGCGGTCAAAGCGTGTGATGGATACGCAATGCGAGTTCGGGGAAAGTGGCAAATTCAAAAAGAGCTTAAATACGGCGTTTATTGTCATTGTTCCTAAGCGGGAGGGGGCCTCGAGCATGAAAGATTACAGACTATTAGTCTAGTGGGAAGCATCTATAAGATCATTTCTAGTGCTTTCCATTAGACTTAAGAAGATGTTTGGACAAGGCTACATTTCTACTTCGGAAAATGCTTTTGTGGAGGGTAGACAAATTTTAGATGCGGCTCTGGTGGCGAATGAAGTGGTGAATTCAAGAAGAAGGCTAGGAGCGTCGGGTGTGTTGTGCAAGCTTGACCTTGAGAAGGCCTATGACCATGTGAATTGGAGTTTCCTAGATTTCATAATGCTTCGAGATGGGATTTGGGGATAAATGGAAAATGAATCAGATTTTGCATCTCTTAGGTGGGTGTCAGTGTTAGTAAGCCAGTAATCCATGGCTTCTTTGGGAGTTCGAGGGGTTTTGAGACAAGGGAATCCCACTTTCTCAGGGGTTTGTTCATTTTAGTCATGGAAGCTTTGAGCGGGATGATGGACAGAGCATCGAGAGGCTCGCAAAGGGTTTTAATGCGGCAATCGAGAGCGGGGGACAATTTTTGTTGTATGCGGATGATATCTTGGTCTTTTGTGATGTAGTTGCGTCCCAGCTGGATTGAATTCGTCGAAATTAACTCTTGTGGTTCCAAGTGGTCTCGGGTCTTAAAATCAACGAGGAAGTACGAGATTATGCAGTCGAGGTGAACAACATTTTGGCGCTCGCTCAAGTTTTGAATTGCAGGGTTGGGGCTCTTCAGGCCTAAATATGCGGGATTCTTGTTGGGAGGCTATGAGCAAGGATCAAGAGTGTAGATAGGTTCTTGAGGGTTGAGAAAGAAATTAGCAAGTTGGCAAAAAACATATTTGTCCAAAGGCGGGAAGTGCTTATCAAGAGCACACCTTATCAAGTATGCCCACTTATTTATGTCTTTGCTTTATGCTCCAACTTCGATCATAGTCAAATTTGAAAAGATACAAAGAAACTTCCTTTGGGATGCGGCGAGATGGGGCTGGAAGTTTCACCTTGTGCGGTGGGAAAGCGTCACTTCTCCAAAAAAATGGGGAGATCTGAGCATTAAAGACTTCAGTGTGACAAAACGTTGTTGGGAAAATGGCTTTGGAGATTTGGGAGGAGTCTGAAGCCTTTGGAGAGGGTGATGGAAGGGGTTGGAGAACTAGAGATGTCGTGCCTATTGGGTGCAGTCTATGGAGGAATATTTTGAAAGGATGGGATGAGTTTAATGCTAACATCTCTCATTCAAGGTAGGAAATGGGAGATGGGTCGGTTACGGGCCATAGATGGTGTGGGGAGATATTCTTCGAAAGATGAATTCCAAACTTTGTTTAGAATTTCTTGTCAAGATAACTTAATGGTATACCAAATTAGAGACTCAGGAGGGAGAAGAGAATTTTGGGACACGAGATTTCTGAAGGATTCAGATTGGGAGAATCCCGATGAGTTTCAAGGTTGGTGGCCTTAGCTACCATGGGCAAGTCATGCGGAGTTGATAACACGATGGTTTATGGTGGAGGCGAAGCAATGGAGTTTTCTACCTTAAAATCCTTTTATGAGGAACTTCTGATGAGAGAGAGATTCAATTCAGCATAGTGCGGTATGGGTTCCACGAACATAGAGGAAGATTACATTTTCTCATGGATAGGTTTGCTAGAGGCGATTTTAACGAGCGGAAAATCGATAAAGCGGAAAGATTATATGCGTCGGTTGGTGTTTCATGTGCAAGGAAGCGGGCGGAAGTCAATCATCTCCTTCTACCATGTAATTTTTAAAATGAGACTATGGTGGGATATGCTTAGGTGGTTTAGAACGGCTTGACTAATGCCAAAAACCGTGAAAGAATTGATGTTTTGTTGGAGTGGCGGAAGAGGAAGGAGAAAATGTAGAGCACGGAACTTGTTATCAGGGTTGCGCTAATGTGAGTTGTTTGGAGAGAGAGAAATAGGAGAGCTTTTGAGGGCTAGAGTCGAGTTTTACCAAACTCGGGAGTAGTCTTCGGTCCCTTATTTTATTTTGGTGTAATCACAAAGTGCCTTATTGAATAGAAGAATGAGGCTGACTTTGTAGAAAATCATGTATGTTTGTAGATTCTCTGCTTTTTGGTGTACTCTTGTAAAATGTCATAGTCTTGACCTTGTTTATGAATGAAATACCTTTGCCAGTCAAAAAAAAAAAATACATGATATTAGTTTTCATAATTAGTTTTTCATAAATAATTATAAATATTTTATACCTTTTAATCATTAATTTGGTTTTAGTCTACTTATTTCACATGCAGTTCAACACTTTTAAATTCTATTTCTTAAAATATGTCCAAACCCAACACTCTCAAGTCTAATTGTCTATATGTGGTGTTGCATGTTGCCAAATTTTAATTTTCTTTGCTAAGACATTCATCTACTCTTTAATGGTTTGCCCTTTTGATTTTTGAAGCATTGATCATGCTATCTAAAGTTGTATATTGCTTCTGTGTGGATGTTAGACGTGTGAAATGAAAGAACCTCTACAGTTATGCAACTTAAGAATGCCAAAGCTTTGAAATAGTGTGGAAAAATAATAAAAGACGAAGATACATTCATCTTTTGATAGTAGAAAGAAATTTGTGGTTCCTAGTGTTCTATTGTTTTACTATTATCAATTTATTATTAGCTAGTTATAAATCAACAATCCGAACCAAACCGACAAGAACCAAACCGATGGTTTTCATTTTATTTGGTTTGGTTTGGTTTTGAAAATTTAAAAACCGAGCCAAACCGAACCATGAACACCCCTAATTGAGACCCCTCACGATCCATGACACAATATTAACCTTCATTGATCATGATTAACAATGCATCCCTCCCCCTGCTTCTAGTACTAAAGCTAATGAATTTGCTACCAGATTCCAAAATTAACTCTTTTGCTCTTTTGACTTTGGGCGTAACAAGTATTAGTGATCTGGATTCTTCGTTGGTGTTGTGTCCTTTCCCATCAATTTTCGAAAGTAATTCCATAGCTAAGTAATTCCATAGCTATCTTCTCACAACCTTGAAAATATACTCCAAATTCCTCTCCCAATCAAATAATGTTTTGCTGGACCGATACGGGGATTGGCATGTTGGGTATTAGATCCACTGCCTCTGTTTGATTACTTGTGTTCAAAGGAATGGCGTCCACTACATTTAAATCCCCGACATCCTTCTTCTCTTCAACTTGAATAATATCCTCTACATGATCAGTATCTTCAGATTGAATAATCGAAATGACATCTTGGCCTGTGACCATTGGTGTTTGGGTAGTCTGCTCAGCATTTCTTCTTCTACCAAGTCTGTGTAAGTCGATCTATGTGAATTGCTAATATCCATTCTTCTGTTTTGTTCTGAAAATTTCCGATTAGCTTCTAATTTTGGCAAAAGGGGGTCTATTGGCCAATTATTTCTTATTTCCAGGTCCAGTGTTTAAAATTCATGGGCCAAAGAATTTGAGCCTGCTGTTTTAGGACCCAAAGACAGTCTGTTACCCCTATTAAAAAACTCATCACGTGTTCGTGCATGTGGGTCTTCAAAATTTTCAAAAACTTTTGAGGGACCCACGTGCCCCAATCCCTTCTACCCTAGCTGTCTCATCCTTTTTTACCCAAAGGTCTAAGGGATTCTCCTCAACTTCTCCAACGAAAAACCTAACCGAAGATTTGCACAAAATCTGCACCACATACCCTATTCCTTCACACGTGATCTTTGTTTCTTTTGGGATGGAGTCGCCACCTCCTTTAACCTAGCAATCTTGCCCATTTCAGATGATTACGGAGCTCTGTCTCTTCTTCCGTCTTTACCCATCCACCACAGAAGTCCCCCACAGCCTTGAAAACCTAGTGAGACCATTGTTGTAGTGGTAGACCTACCAATTTGATCCATGTATTCTGCAAGACAGCTTTGGATTGAACTGCCCCTATGGTTGGAGTCCACCACTGCAATTTGAACTTATGGTTTTTCCATGCCCATATACCTCTAAACACATGTTCTGCGGCTGCCATTGACTTGAACTCAAAAAGGAAGCTTTTGTTTCCCATTTCGTACGCATTCAAGCCGTGGGCTTGATTCCAAGTAGTGGTAGCCCATCTACAAATCTCTGATAAAGTCGGAACTTCTGAGAAATCAATTGGGAGGCATCTATAGATGCTCCTACGAAGAAAATCATTGTGGGTTGTACTGCAACCTCCGTCGATGACTATGGTGTCCCCCTTCTCCTGAGTTTGAGCTTCTTCTATCTCTCTAATAGACCATTTAGTCCTCCTGACAAATTCTGCATACGGAATCTTCTGCTCTATATTCCTATGAGTCTTCAATACTGTCCTTGTGGTATTGTAATTAATGAACTTCTCCATTTTCATAGACAAATCTGACCATCCAGCATTGAAAGTCACTTCTGGAATAATTAAAATTGATCTGCTTTTGCCTTGAATGTTGATGATACTGATATATCTCCCCTGCTTATTGTAGTTCCTGCACTAAAAAACTGTGAAAACTGTTCTTGATACTTCCATCTTCTCATGATCCTCCCTTTTACCTTAGAAGCTTCCTTCAAGACATCACATTACCATACCATGGTCTTTTGATTGAAGAACGACCTGCACATCATGTTCCTCCCTCGCTTTATCCAATCATACCAGACCTAAGTTACGCGGACTCATCGTTTTTGCTTCCGAACCTGTCTCGACGTGATACTGGTGCGTGTTGGATTCGGTCAATCCCATCCGGATACTTTGACCAGACTCAAGAACATATTTGGGAAAATATTGAGAATTTGATTTCTCACCTGTCTTCAGCGTGCAACAGCTTCTCAGACCTCAGTTGCCATGGATGAACAGCAGTGGAGAAGACGAAGAGGACGAACAGCAGTCGAGAAGACGAAGAGGACAGGCCGATATTATTAGGGTAAGGTAGAGACCAGTTTAACCTTTCTTTTGTTGGTTTGGGCCATCTGTTGGGCCTAAGACCCAGTTTTCAGTTTGTTTTGTTTTGTTTCTGCATGGACTGAATTTATTTTATAAATTTTGGCCCGTCGGACATTTAATTTTAAAAAAAAAAGAATTTAATTTCTTAAAATAAAAAATAAAATAAATTTAAGACGGCATTATAGTCCTTACCCCTTTTGTCTTTTCTTTTTATAAATATTAAG
>JACEIK010000323.1:93036-124126 GCA_018107945.1 Datura stramonium | reverse complement strand
CGATTGAATTCTAAAATATACATGTAAGTTTTTCGCAAGATATCTCGCAAATTTAGAATATCTTTATAACTCTATTTTTATAATCTTGAATTTTTTTAGCAGAATCCTCACACTTGTATCCATACTCGGATTTGTATCCCCGAATCTTAAAATCTAAATTTTGCCGAATCCGACCCTAGGATCCTCACCCGTGTCGGATACGTACACCTAAATCCGAGCAACTTAGTACCAGACCTCACCCCACAATTCATTCTCGGTGATGTAGAAAGACTTAAACCCCATAGCAAAGTAAATCTTATCATCACCCATAGCTACTGAAAGAGAGAAAATTTTCAAGTTAAACATGAAGGGTGATAACAGGAATCAATGGAAAAAAAAAAGAAGTTTTCCGGAACAGGAGGCAACCTAAAAGAGGGATTCTACCCTCCTAGGAGGTAGGAGAGAGATTTCTCAATAAAAGTGCCTAGGAGCATTTTATTCCTCACAACTCTAATTGGTAACTGAGGACTTCCTCACGTGTTTTGAGCCTCTGAGAAAGTCCATATAGGGTAATTGGACTTGTTGGGATGGTTTGGAGGGGACTCGACGGACTCAGGTGAATTTCGGCATGTTTGGAGCAAATTTGAAGAAGATTCAAAGTGCTGCAACATGATTTAGCCTGATTTCACAAGAGAACTGCACCCAATCTATAAGGAATTTGGAGATGATGTTTGATGAAAGTTGTATCCCTTTGAGTCCAACTTCAGTGGTTCAAACCGTTTGTTATTTTGACATTTCTACAAAATGTTGTGGCCATTTTTCTGGATACTGTAGAGCAGTTTTTTTACAGCAACTTCATGACACTATTCAAGTAGGGCTTTTGTGATTTTATGCCATTTCCCAATTCTTGGAGCTCGGCTTTGAGAGGTTTGAAGCTAGAGCTTCATTTACAAGCTTGGGGTAAGTTATCTGACTTGAATCTATGATTATTTCATGTATCTAACACCTTGGATTTGTCATTTGAACATGAAATCAAAGATGGAAATTACTCCCTCCGTCCCAATTTATGTGATGTACTTTGACTGGGCATGGAGTTTAAGAAGTACGGAAAGAATTTACAATGCTTCAAAACTATCCTCAAAATAAATGAATTGAATTTTTAAATAGAAGAGTACACATTCGTAGACTTTTTGTCAAATAAGTGGGACTAAATATGGGTAAAATGTTATTACCGTCACTAAGTATTTGCCAAATAAGGAAATGTGTCATTCTTTTTTGGACGGACTAAAAAGAAAAGTGTGTCATATAAATTGAGACAGAGATTTAAACATAGATCTAGAATTACCAAATTGAGTTGAGTGGAGTAACCTTTTGAGTAGATTGGAGTCATTTGATGGATTTCAAATGCGGTAAAGCTATTTGAAAAGTTTAAGCACCACTTGGATCGAGGTAAGTTAAGCTTTGACTTCGATGAGGGAATTTTCCCCAATTAAATACAATGTGTGATGCATTACATATATGGGGGTAATGTATATGCGAGGTGATGAGTGTCTATGCGGTTATTTGACTGTTATACCTATTTTTCATGATTCTTGATTGTTGCCTGATTACCTGAGCATATTTCCATGCTAGTGATAATGTTATAGGGCATCGTTTCCATGCTAGATTCACATTTGCTAACTATGTGCATATTAGACTACATGTTTAGCTGGCAATTATGCCATATTTGTATGCTTTGTGACTGCATACCTGATTTTGAACCTAGATATGAATTTGGCACGTAAGTTGTCCGTGTTGGTTATGCTATGGCACATGAGTTGTTTGTGCCGGTTATCAGTTCACATGTGAGTTGTCCGTGTTGGTTATCTTAGTACATGAGTTGTCCATGCAACTTGTGGACATGGAATTGTCCCCCAGGGTCATTGCTCCTGGGCACCCCAGGCAGTGTACGCGCAGTCGTGCTGGGAGCACTGGTTCTGAGACAATTGGGAGGGCAGTAATCATATGCATTTGATTTATTGACTCATATTTGCATTTCACTTTATATGTTTGTATTGGTGTATAAATTGTTATGTTATTTAAGATTGACTTACCTTGTATTATTACTCTTCTTTATATGTTGATATTATATTATCTGCACAGGTTAATACAATAGGTATTTTGCAACCAACCCTCGCCACTACTTTGTTGGAGTCGGCCGATGATACTTACTGAGTACGTGTTAATTTTGTACTCATGCTATACTTGTTGTACCCTTGTGTGTAGGTTTGAGTTAAACTGTTGCAGTGTTCGTGGGAAAGCATTGGAGATCATACCAGCGTTCCGGTGTTGAGTTGCCAGCTAGTTCTTAGTAGCTTAGAGTCATTCATCATGTTGTATTCCAAACACGTTGTACTTTTCATATTCAGAGTTGTATCTTCCATTCTTAGTAGATCAGGACTTGTGACACTAGTTCTTTGGAGTTGTATCGATTACTTCGCATTGTATTCGATTTTGTGTTATCTCATTTATATTATCTTGTTAGACTTTATTATGTTACGATGTCCTTGTATCGTGGTTTTAAGATTGGTTCGCTTGAGGAGTTAGATTAGGTGCCATCACAGCTTAATGGGATTTGGGACAAATTCTGGAAAGACTATTGTTGCTCCTTTACAAGATTAGCTAAATGGAATGCAATTGATGCCAAACAGCCCAAAGACGTAAGAGCATAAAGGTTACCTCAAAGGTGACCAATAATCAAATCATGTGAAACGAGGAGGATGAGTTTATTGGCTTCTTAAAAAAATTATATTCTATTCCATAGTAAGGGAAAAGAACCTTATGCAAGGAGTATATGGATAAAGAAAGAACCTTAAAGAAAGATAGCTTTCTACAATGTTCATCTTATAACTTTTAAAAGTAAGAATCATTTGGATGCTGCAACAACAACATACCCAGTGTATTCCCACAAGTGGGAACTGAGGAGGATAGTATCTACACAGCCTTACTCCTACCTTATGAAGATAAAGAGGTTATTTTCGATAGACTCTCGGCTCAAGTAATGCAAAGTCAAAAAACAATTAAGTAAAACAAATACAATAGCGAAGAAGTCATGCTAAAAACAATGAAAAGAACAAGTAGCAATAACAGAATGTATGATAATTGAAGCCAAGGAAACTACAGGTAACACAAGAATCGAAGAATAATACATGAGGGTAATAATAAAAATACTGATAGGGGAACTAGACAATAATCTACTACGTATTAACCTTCTACTCTAATCCTTGACCTCCATATCTTTCTATCTATGGTCATGTCCTCGGGGAGCTGCAAGTGGGCCATGTCATTTCTAATCACCTCATCCCAAGACTTTTTCGACTACCTCTACCTTTTCTAATACCCACTATAGCCAGTCTCTCACGCCTCCTCACCAGGGTATCTCTGCATCTTCTCTTCACATGCTCAAACCATCTCAGTCTTGCCTCTCTCATCTTGTCCACCACAGAAGCCACCTTGTCCCAAATAGCATCATTCCTGATCCTATCTCTCCTAGTATGCCCACATATCCATCTCAACAAATTCTCATTTCCACTACTCGCGGCCTTTGGACATGCGAGTTTTTGATTGGCCTGCACCCACCCGATACAATATAGCTGGTCTGAACACCACTTTATAAAACTTACACAAACATACACAAAATATAAAGTCATCAAACAATCTAGGAAGATGGATTTCTTTAACAAGGTCCGTTAAGATAGATCTTATGCCAAAGAGGAAAAAGAAAAGGTGAGATGACCGACAAAGAGGAGAATACAAAAATAAAGAGGAGACAACAACCATTTAAGGCAAAGAGTATTTTCTTTATTTTTTAATTCTTTTATGATGGTGGTATTCGGGCCCAGCTTGCGCACACCTCAACAATTACACGTTACCTGATACCCTCCCACCAGCACAGGTGATCGGTAATTTTGTCCACCAAGACTTGAGAAGATGCGAAAAAACCACCTAGTGTTTTTGGCTCGGTCAAATTTGAACCTGAAATCTCATGGTTATTCGCCACTTCATTGACCCCTAGGACACATCTTTGATTGCGAAGAGTATTTTCTTAATTTTGGTTTTAAAGAAGAAAATTTAAAAGTGTGGATAGGATATTTCTCTTCCAATCTTTAAAATAGTACACTACGACATAAAGATAGAGAGGAAGCATCACTATGAACAGAATGGACAGCGTGCAAGTGGAACCTATTTTAGGCACTTGCAGTGATCATCACCAAAAATTAATTATTCCAACCCCCCTCCCACATTGTCAATTGAATGTTCACCTCTTATATGGAAATCCTTTTTTGATAGGTTCACCTATATTAGAATTTTTTCAAAGAAAAGAACATATCTAGGTCATACTCAAACCTCTTGCTTTGTGTTGACAATTGGCACTTACTCTTAAAGATGAATCACACAATTTTTGTAAGCAATCAAAACCTAGTAACATAAGTCAACCAGCAAAAAGTAAATATAGACAGGATGGACCAACCTCTCGCTGGTTTGCACGATATTTTGATATGCCAAAAACATTAAACCTAATGTCATCAGCTTGAGAGTCCCATTCAAACGGCCTTGACCAGTTGTCTACTGAAACAGCAGCATTATCGGCACCAGGGCCACTAGATGATTCACAACTTTCCACCAGAGCTTTAAGTTCAAATTGTCTCTCATGCAATTTCTCTTGTCGATCTAGCAAAAATTTTATTTGGTCTGGACAAGAAGACATTGAAGACCATGCTCTCAGATCGACGAATTTACATTGCAGAAGAATTGAAAGATCAAACATTTAAGGACAGAACTCCATCACAAAGACAAAAAAGAAGACACAATGAAAAAGGAAAGTAAAAATCAACACAAAATCATTTTAAGATTAGGTGTAACAAGGTTCTGAAACTCTTTGTTAATCAAAATAGCAGATGAATGAGAATTTATTTGTCCAGAATAACATGTTATCAGAGTGATATAAATCACATTGAATAAAGTTTGTAGAATAATACTTCCAAAAGCCAGTAATCCATGTTGGACACCATGTCCATAAAGACAAGCTGGAGAAATTGGTCACACATGCAATAGAGTGTCCAAGTTTTTCCATTCTTTGAAAACGTCACAGAACCTTGACAGGTTGGTGCTTTAAAAAAAGTGAAAACACAGTTGATGCGACACCAAAAAAATTGAAAAAAAAATGGATAATTAAACTTTGAAACTTTGATGACATTGGTTCGATTAGATAAGAAATGAAGAAGAGAGTCCGACACTAATTCCTAAATTAGGATGACCCTCATCTATCTTAGTCAACCAGTAATAATGCAAAATATATAAACTTACTAGTCAGCACAAAATAACAATACATGATTTCTGTTTTCTTATTTATTAAGAAAACACCATGTTGGACTTCAATCTAGTTTTGCTAAATTAATATTAGTTCTTAAATATTCAAGTTATGCGGTGGAGGGGAGGCTTCTTACAGGCTTGTCAAGAAGTTGAAATTCCTTATAAAAGGCACAAGGGTGTGGAATAAAGATGGGAGGATAGAAGTGAAAATAAGGGAGGTCATGAGTGAAGTGGGGGAGTGAGATAGCATAGAAGCGCGGAGGGAGTTAGAAGGGAGGGAGAAAGAGAGGAAAAAGAGGCTGAAAGGGAGCTAGCTTATTTGGCATTGGCCCAAGAGGTTAGTTGGAGACAAAATCAAGGGCACTGTGATTGGAGGAGGTGGAATATACTACTAAATTTTTTTATTGGATAGCAGTCGCAAACATGAAAAAGAACCTCAGAGTAAGCGGAGGTAAATGGGTGATGCACAAGGGGAGGAGGACGTAGAGGGGGCAGTTATAGATTTTTACCAACGTTTGTTCAAAGAGGAAGCGGATTGGAGACCTAATGTGGGGGGTTAGGGTTCAATCTAATTGGTGGGGGCAGTGTGAGTGACTAAAGAGGGCAATCGACGAGGACGAAGTGAAAAGGGTGGAGGAGTGTTGTGCGGGTGACAAAGCTCCGGGGCCTGATAGTTTCTCTTAGCCTTCTTACAGCATTGCTGGAAATACGGTCAAAACAGATGTGATGGATACTATTGTTGAGTTCCAGGAAAGAGGTGAATTTGAGAGAAGTTTGAATTCTTCGTTTGTTGTCATCATCCCTAAGCGGGAAGGAGCATCAAGCATAAAGGACTAATTAGTCTAGTGGGAAGCATCGATAAGATCATCTATAAGATGCTTTTCATTAGACTTGAGAAGGTGTTGGACGAGACTGTATAGACTTCGCAAAATGCTTTGGTGGAGGGTCGACAAATATTAGATGCAGCTCTGGCGGCGAACGAAGTGGTGGATTCAAGGAGAAAGCAAAGAGTGTCGGGTGTGTTGTGCAAGCTAGATCCAGAAAAGGCTTATGATCATGTGAATGGGAGATTCCTAGACGCCATTATCTACAAATAGGATTTGGGGGGAAATGGTGTAAATGGATCAATTTTTGCATCTACTCAGTGAGATATTTTATCTTGGTGAATGGCAATCCATGCGGCTTTTGGGAGCTTGAGGGATTTGAGACAAGGGGACTCACTATCACCAATATTGTTCATTTTAGTGATCGAAGCAGACGATGGATTCCTGCTTAGGATAACGCTGTGATGGAAGATACATAAAGGGTTTTAAAGTTGCGGTTGGGGGCACTGGGACACTCTCGATCTCTCACTTGTTGTTTGCAGATGATACTTGAATTTTTTGTGATGCAGACAGGACTCAACTGGACTACTTAGCACAAGTCCTCACTTGGTTCCAAATGGTGTCATGCCTTAAAATTAATTTGAGGAAGTGTGAGATTATTCCCGTAGAGAGATGGATGACATTGGCTCACTAGCTCAAGTCTTGACTCAAGTCTTGAATTGCAGGGTGAGGCTCTCTCGACTAGCTATCTTAGACTACCATTAGGTGCAACGAACAAGGATTAAATGGTGTGGAATCCAGTTAGAGGGTTGAGAAGAGATTAGCAGGGTGACAGAAACAATATTTACCCAAAAGCAGAAAGGACATGCTCATTAAGAACACTTTATCGAGCATTCCCACTTATTACATGTCTTTGTTTCATGATTCATGCTCTAACTTCGGTCCCAGGAAAGTTGGAAAAGATCCAAAGAAAATTTCTTTGGGATGCTGTGGATGGAGCAAGGAAGTTTCACTTAGTGCAATGGGAGACAGTCACATCTCCTAATAAATGAGGAAGGCTAGGTATTAAAGACTTGAAGGTGTTTAACAAAGCCTTGATGGACAAATGACTTTGGAGGTTTCAGGTGGAGGTAAATGCTTTTCGGAGAGGGGTAAGAGTTGATAGATACGAGACAATAGAATGGAATGGAGAACTAGAGATGTGAATATGCATTTTTTGGGTGTGATCTGTTGAGGAATATCATGAAGAGATGGGATGATTTCAAAGTAAATATTTCATTCAAGCTAGGAGACAAGGGGAGGAGTTAACTTTTGGGGACATGGGTGTTGTGGGGATAATTTATTGAGAGATGATTTTCTGACACTACACAATATTTCTTGCCAAAGAGACTTGACAATAAAACAAGTTAGAGGGACAAAAGGTGGAGAGACTTTTTGGGATTTGAGATTTAGGAGGTACTTTCACGACTGGGAGGTGACTAACTTTCAAAAGGTTGTTGGCTCTACTACATAAGCAAGTCACAACAATAGATAATCCTGATGCTTCATGGTGGGGGTTGGGGAATAATGACATGTTCTCCGTCAAGTCTTTTTATGAGAAACTTTTGGTTAAGGAGGAGGATTTCTTTCCTTGTAACGCAATTTAGATACCAAAAGTGTTGAGGAAGGTGTGTTTTTTCACTTGGCTAGCTACTAGAGGGGTGATTTTGACGATGGAAAATCTTAGAAAGTAGAAGGTTCTATGCATCAACTGGTGTTATATGATTGAGACCTAAGCTTATGCAATTGTGGAATTCGTTCAAATGGAAAGCTTTTTGGCTAGTACAAAGTCTGCTCACTTCAAGGACAGTTGTTAGCTGTACGAAAAGATAGTAGAGAACCAGGAGAAATTCCTTTAGTTGCATAAGAGGGACGTTGAAAACATTACAGCAGATAGTATGTACTACTCTTATCAAAACGAGCACTATATGCGAAGGTAGCCGAGAACGTGGATCGTCTTCTGCATTGTGGTCTTATCATGAGATTATGGTGGAATATATTTAGGTGGTTTGGTACTTCATGGACAATGCTTAGAATTGTAAAAGAGTTGATGTTCAATTGGAAGAGCGGGAGAAGGAGGAGAAGGCGCAACCACGCACCGCATGGAACGTGGTTCCACTCACGTTAATGTGGGTGTTGTGGAGAGAGCAAAAATAGGAGAGCATTTAAAGGGGTAGAGGTGAGTTTTTCCCAATTGAGGAGTAGCCTCATATCTTTTTTTTTAATAACCATGGTGTTCAGGCCAACTTTCGCACACCTCGACTAGTTCCAAGGGATACCTACCACCTCCCACTAGCAATTATTATTTTCTTTTGGTGCACCCATAAAATTCCCAGTTGTACAGGAGATTGTGTGGAGTTTTTTATAGAGTCATTTTGTTTTGTAGATTCTCTATATTTTGGTATATCCCTTGTATACGACCAGATTTTTGGTCATGTTTATAAATGAGAATATGTTTATCTTATTAAAAAGATGTCCTTTACACACATTTTAGGTCAATTCTATGTTATTTTATGTTTTGTAGGAATTTGGAGTCCAAGTATCAAAAACAAGAAAAAGTGTCAGATTACAATTGCCAAAGGATTTGCAAGCAACTCTGCTAACCGCAAAACCACTCTGCGAACTGCAGAAAGGGAAAGACCAAGCATAGAAAATTCCAGGACTTCCAGATTTTGAAGACCAATCTGCGAAGCTAGTCTACGAGTCGCAACCATGTATCCAAGGAGAACTCAAGAAATAGGAAAAAACAGTTTGCGAAGGCCTAAGTCATTTTGCAGTCCACTTTGTGAACCGCAACAAGGTCCCTTGCTCCAGATCCATTTTCCACAGATTCAGCTCTGCGAACCCCAAGGAAGCATTTGCGAATCGTAGATCTGTTCTGCAGTCCATTGTGAGGTTGCAAAAGAGGTTACGAGGCATTTTGGTCAATTTTTGTGCACGTTTTTAGACATTATAAATACGTTTTCTAGGGTTTTGTGATGCATTCTGGTTTAGTTTTTTAGTCCCCACACCATTGAATAGTGTTCTTGGAGGTTGTTAAAGCTTTTAAGACAACATTTCATCCTCTTGTCTTTATTGATTGTAAAATTTCATATTTCTCTGTCTTTATTTTAGCTTCTTTATCTTCAATGGCTAGCTAAGCATCTTAGAGCGTTGTGATACCATTTTGTGGGTTATGTAAATGGGGTTGAGTATTAATACTTTTATTTAATGAAATTGATGTTTTCTATTTCATCTTTTGTTTAATGGTTGCAAACATTAAATAGCGTCTTTTTTTTTAGAAGGTAACATTTTGTATGAACACCAAAAAGGCTACGAAGCCATCATTACAGAGAATAAGAGCAGAACTAATCTATGCAAAATTGCTCTATATAGACTCTAAGAGTTGCATTATAGCCTATGTATCCTCTATGTGCTCTGTTTTACACCAAAAATGAAAAAAAGAGAAATACAACTAAGCTTTATCTTCTGGATAGAATTGCTCTTTCCCTCAAAACATCTTAGATTCCTTTCCCTCCAGATAGTTCACCAAATACATCCTGGATCATACTCCATTTTCTTTTTTGGTCTTTAGTGCCTCCCCTTCTGTTCCAACTAGAAAGCATGTCAAGAGAAGTCAATGGCAAAGACCAGTTTAGACCAATAATGGCAAGAAAGATGTCCCAGAGTTGTGTGGTCACTTTGCAATGCAAAAATAGGTAGTTGTTTGTTGCTGCATTCTTTCCGCAAAGGAGATAGATAGAGCATAGTTGTATTCCTATTTTCTGTAGCCTGTCCTGTATCAAGCAAGCTTTCCTGACAACCAACCAAACAAAGCAAGTCACCTTTGAATGGAATCTTAGTTCTCCAAATGTGCTTCCAAGGCCAAAAACTAGGCCGAGAGTTTGATTTATTGAGAAGCTTATAAGCTGATTTGACAGAGAATCTGCCTTTGCTATCAACCCAAAACATGTTGTCTTCATTTGTATTGAACCCTTTAAAAGGTTCAAGTGTTAAAACTCAAGTAGCCTATCAACCGCTTAGTCATTGAGTAGTCTTCTAAAGCTAATATTCCACCCTGTATTGTCCCTCACATCCTTCACAGATGCACTCTTTTATTGGTTCAGATAATACAAATCTAGAGACAGTTGTCTCAGCGAAGACTGGCCTAGCCAGACATCATCCCAAACAGATATCTTCTTCCCATCTCCTAACTGGACGTTGGATCTCTTATGGAGTAAAGGCCAATTGTTTCTTATGGATCTCCATAAACTGATACCATATATGCTCTTCACTTCCTTGGTTACCCATTTATCTTCCATTCCATACTTTGACTTGATACTCTTTATCCAAAAGGATTTTTCTGGAGTTGATAGTCTTCATAGCCATTTCAACATGAGACTCTGATTTTGAATTCTCAAATTTTTAATTCCTATTCCTCCTTCCTTCTTGCTGCCTGTGACAATGTCCCAATTGACCAAATGAATGTTCTTTGTTGGACTATTCCCTTTCCATAAAAAGCTCCCTCTAATCTCATCAATCTTGTCGACTACATTAACTGGCATTGGAAAGAGAGACATCATATAGGTTGGCAGGGCATCTAATATACTATTGACTAAAGTTAATCTTCCACCTAAAGATAAGTATTGGCCTTTCCAATTGACTAGTTTCTTTTCACACTTTTCCAACACAAAATTTTAGACAGTTTAGACTTGCTTTTTGCTCCAAATGGCATGCCCAAATAGACTATTGGTAACTTCCCTATCCCTCCCATGCCACCCCAAGAATGTTGGCCAGATTAATCATTCACAGGGAAGACTAAACTTTTACTCCAACTGATGTTAAGGCCAGATATAGCTTCAAATATAATGAATATAATTCTCAGGATTCTCAATTTGTCTATCTCTATATCGCAGAACACCAAGGTGTCATCAGCATATTGTAAATGGGATAAACCAATCCTATAATTATCACCGGGGATGAGAATCCCCTGATCCAGTTGTTTAGCTGGGTTGTTTTGAGCATATCACTCAATCCCTCCATAGGTATCATAAATAAAAAAGAGACAAAGGACCGCCTCGTCTTAAACCTCTCCCTGAAGAGAAGAAACCTGAAGGAGAACCATTGATCAATACTAAGAATTTAATTGTGCTGGTACAAAATTTGATCCAATCAGTCCATCTCCTACCAAAACTCTTTTTTCTGTTGTCTTCCATAAAAAAACTCCAGTTGAGGTGATCGTAAGCCTTGTCTATATCAAGCTTACATGGAATACCAGGGTTCCCACATAGAATACTAGTATCCGCACATTCATTAGCTACAAGAATAGCATCCATGATTTGTCCGCCCTTTATAAATGCCATTTGTTAAGGTTTCACCAACTTTGATACCACTCTCTTTAACCTCTTAGTCTGTAATTTTGACATAATCTTGTTGAAGAAGCCTATCAAACTAATAGGCCTGAAGTACTTCAATTCTTTTGCTCCCATCTTCTTAAGAATCAAAGCCAGAAGCATTAATACTCTTTTCAAAGACGCATTGATTATTAAAACTTTGAAGTTGCCACCACTTCTTTCTTCATCGTCTCCCAACATTGTATGAAGAAGGCCATAGAGAAACCATATGGTCCAGGAACTTTGTCCCTAGCACATGCCATCACACTGTCTTTCACTTCCTGTTCCCCAAGCACATGACATCACACTATCTTTCACTTCCTGTTCCCCAAATTGGCTTTGTAACATATGATTTTCTTCTTCACTAATCAGTAGACCTTCTCTGAAATTGAATTATGGTCTCCAGTCCTCAATTGCAGTATTACTTCTGGAAGAAGTTAACAACTTCCCTCTTGATGTCAATTGGATCATCCAGTACATCCCCATTAACCCGAAGACTATCAATGTTGTTATCTCCTGTGATTATTTGTAGTTCTATGATAGAACTTTGTGTTTCTATCCCCTTCTTTGAGCCATAAGGCCTTGGATCTTGTCTCCAAGCCACTTCCTCTTTTTTGGCATTCTCCTCAAACTCTATTGTTAGGACTGCTTTAAGATAGGTTTCATCATCATTTAAAGTTCTTTGATTTTTTATCTCTTCCAAGTCAGTCAGTTGACTAAGGACACTCTGTTTCTGCATCACCAAGTTGCCCTGCGACTCTCTTTTAAAGCTTTCAACTTGAAAGCTAACACATGGTCAAGTCTTCCTTCACAGGTGCTGGCATCCCACCATTCTTGGACTTTCTCCCTGAAACCCTCTGTCTTGAGCCACCAATTTTCCAACTTAAAGTAAGATTTTTTCCTCTCCTAATTTCGGCATTCTAATATTATTGGAGCATGATCACATGTGACTTTCTGAAAAACCGATTGCTTAATGTTCCTGAATGTTGTTTCCCACTCATCTGAGATCAAGAACCTATCAAGATTGGCTACAATGTCATGACCATCCCCCTTTCTCCATGTGTAACTCCCTCCTACTAATCGAAGGTCTTCAAGTTCCATATCCTCTATAAACTCAGAGAAATCTGACATGACCTTGTTAAATCTGATACAGGTCTTCTTTTCAGAGGGGAATCTAACTGTGTTGACATCCCCACAGATTACCCAAGGCCAAGAAAAAAGACCTCTAACCGACCCTAATTCCCACCAAACTTCTTCCCTTTCCCTCTTGTCATTTGGGGCATAAACACCGAAAAGATGCCAGCTGAAATCTTAAGTCTTGCCAGTGAATCTACAAGAAATGGAATACATCCCTACACTACAAATTTCTCCCTCCCATAATCTACTATCCCACATCACAATTATTCTCCCTCTAGTTCCACTAGCCTCCAGTTGAGCAAAATTTACCCACCTATTTGCCTATAATTCTTTAACTTCTTCCCTAATATCACCTTCCAATTTCAACTATTGAAAGCAGAAAACATCAGCTTTCCTATTGTTCATAAGACTTCTAATTAGTAACCTCTTTCTTGACATGTTAAGGCCCCTCACCTTCCATGTTACTACCTTCACAATTCCTTATTAATTGTGAAACCCCCCTGCTTCTGGTTCAATAACTTTGGGAGTTACTTTTCATCTCCAGATTCTTAACTTCTCTTGACCCCTTCATCTTAGGAGTCGCTAGAGCGATGGAACTTGATGCTACCCTGATGGCTTGCCTCTCCCCATCAATCTTCATAAATAATTCGATTGCTTCTGGTTCTAAACCTTGAAAGCATGCCCAAATTCCTTGCTAAGCCTAATAATATTCTGATGAACCCATATAGGAGGTGTCAAAATTTGGGTCCCTTTCTTGTCTACCCTCGAGAACTTAATGGAATTGCCTCTTCTATATTGATTGCTCTGTCAATCTCCTTCTCTTCTGGCTGTAATTTATCTGTTGCATGCTCCTCCAAAGCCAACCGGCAGTTAACCTGATGGTGGACATAGCATTTTCATCATCCGATGACTCTCCCTGGCTTTACTCCATGTTTTTGTCTCCCTCTGTAATTCTCGATTCAACTGCTGGAGTTAGAATGATTCCCAGTTGTTCGTTCCTTTGTTCAATCGAATAGTGATTGGCCTGAATATCCTCATTTAAAGGGTCCAACATCCCTTCATTGTTGGGCCTGAGATAAGCACTCAAAGCTGAAATGTTTTGGGCTAATAAATTTGGACCCACAACTTTCTTGTTCTTTCTAAAACCCCCAGATTTATTATTATTTCCAAGGTTCGCAACACGTGGGAGGTCACGTGGGATATTTAAATAGTGTCATATTACCTTTAGCTTTGTTTGGGAAAAAAAAAGGTTGGGATTTGGAAAAAAGAGTAAATAGCAAGAATTTGATGCTTTAAACCCTATTTAACAAATTCAACCTAGAGAGAGGAGAGATTTAACTTGGAATAAATTGATAATTTGCATTCAAACATTTTAGGGTCGAGAGAATCTAAGAGTGAAATCCATTGAAATGAGTCAAGAGACCTTCAATAGTAATTTAGACATCATTGATTCATGAGATTGCATCGTTAAATTAGCAAAAGCACATAACCATTGCCATTACCTTCATTAGGGAACCACAATCCTAGTCTCTTTACCCAATTGTTATAAAAATCTTTGATTAGTCATGTGTTAATTAATAGTCAATAATTAATCAACTTGAAGTCGTAGTCTTAAACTCTAACCCCTTTTACCCATTATTATTGAAATATTAGACTTCAAATCAGGTTTTACACTTACCAAGTAAATTGTTTTTCGTCGGGATTCGACCCCAACCTAGTTAGGTTATATATTTGACAACGACCGCCTGTACCATTTTTAATGTGTAATTCGGGCATATATCAAGGGGCGAACCTATTATCTCCAAATTTTGAACCGTGCGCCAGCTGGCCCTCGGGGATTTCTCGGCTATTAAACTATGATCTAAATGCATTTATAAGAGAAACAATGATTTCGAAATCTCCTACCATCAGCTCTACCCAAAGGCATAAACATTTTCAATTGGGGAACAAAACCTAATTTCTCTAAACAGCTAAGCAACAATAGTACGCAAAGATATATGTATATAAATAAAGGATAATACATATATATTATAATATAATCTTTTATATACCCACTAAAATGAGAAAGCAGGAAGCTCCAGTTCAGTTCCTACAATGTACCAACATCGTCAGCTCCTGACTTCTGTAATATAGCCAAGCGCAACTAAAAACATAATAGACATATTCACCAACTTATTGTTCCAAAGAACAAGGAAGGTCACATCTTTTAACTGTTTACATATATATCTTTTGAAGTGTATAATTGTTTAACTTCTTTTTCTTTATGTCTTTTTGTGACAAGTCTAAAGTTATTATTCGCATTGCAAAGGCCATATGTTACTCATCAAGTGACCACATGATTAGCGTCTAATCTCCGATTAATAAAAAATCAATGAAGTAATATCCACTAGCAGGTGTTCTTCTAACCACAAGAACCATGTCTCTTTTTCTTTTCATGTACACAAGCACCAATGTCTACTTTCAATTCCTCGCATCCTTCTCTCTCTCTCTCTTGTATCAGCAGTTTCTCATATGAAGCAGTGGCTAAAATAGAGGAGTGAATCATCTTCATTAATTGGCATTCCTGCCTAAAGCTGGAAAAGAGTTTATCCTTTGAATGAACCAATCAAGAATAAGCCAGAAAGAAATCTCAAACTTTTTTGTTGACAAATTCAGAAATGTTATGCATAAAATTATGCTGACTATCTGCCCCATTTTCACCTGAAGAACAGAACTCAGTAACTAGCGTCTTACAAGACAACAATATACATGGTAGAAGCTACCCAATATCAGACCTGGCTTTGAGATTATGTAACACAATCTCTAGCAAGTCATTCGTTTTTATTTATTCCTTCAGTTAGACTTGCAATTCAAGGATTCAACCTAAATGATTAGCCGACCTTTAGAGTGGGAAAATGCAACACATAAGGCATTAAAGACATAAAACCGAAAAAAAAACTCTATACAAACCAATATTACCATGGGATGGATAAATCACCTCTACAAAGAGTGTGCAAAAAAATTTGGTAAGAAAGGATCATTAATGATAGTATCCACCTTAAGAAAACAAGATCTCATGGAAAAAGGTAGTAGTTGGATGGGGACGAGAAGGGGAATTTTTGGAGCTTATGTTCCTAACTAGTCATTGTTCCGACAAATTCATCACCCTTGAGGTGATACTAAATCAATGGATAACACCTTGCCCTTCCATGGTTTCCAATTGGCAGGTTTTTATGATGTGTTTGATTGGACAATAACATGCTCTTGTACCAATTTCACTATACAAATTTGGTATTCTTTTTCTTCAATATATTGGGCACTAGATGGTGCTTTTAAGATTCACAGTTGGTTTCCTCTTTCATTGTCCCAAGAGGGGCTTACATAAATCCTCTCTTACAATATGGAAAATGGAAACGCGAGAATCTTTGAAGACAAGAAGGATAATGCTGTTATCTCAACACAAAAGCAAATTTTTGGGCAGCTTTTGTTACAACATGTGCTTGGATTACATTTTTGAGCCGGAGGCCGTGATTATTGTTCTTAGCTTTACACTCTTCGTAAAGTTCTTCTTTTGGATATAATTTCACCAGTTTTTACTGGCACACATCAATAAAATCCTCTTCTTACCTATCCATAAAAAATACCATGGTCTTATACCATAGCATCAAGTTGGGTATTCACAACGACAGAAGAATCATAAGCTCAACCAACTCAATAAACTCATAGCAATACAAATTAAAACATCATCCAGCTTTTGTTCTAGCTCAACCGTTACAAATACTACCTAGGTAGCATAGTAACTACTCCCTCCATTTCAAAATAAGCAGTATTTTTACCTTTTCATTTTGTTTCAAAATAAGTGGTGTTTCACATAATGTCTCAAAATAAGTGGTGTTTCACGTAATGAAGAAGACATTAATGATGTTCTTCCCATTTTACCGCTATTTAAACAAAGAAAATTTTACGTAACCAAGAAACTACTAAATAACTACATCTATTTCAAGGTATTCAGTAAGGTTAAGTTAGTAAAAATACATCTTACTTTCTAGGAATGGGTAGTTTTCTTAAGGGATGTGTCCAAGCTAAAAACACCACTTATTTTGATATAGAAGGAGTAATATTGTCAAATTCCTAATGCCCAAATACTGAAAAAGGATATCAATTATTATAAGCCAACATTGTAACTTTCTCTCTCCGCTTGTCTATATCTTTTCATGAATTAATGTAAGATATCTAATGTGTATTGAACACGTTTTACACTAATGACCCTATCTGTAACTAAAAAAATTTAAGACTTTGGTGATCAGGTCAAACAAATTGAAATCTGTTAGCAAGTTCAAAACTAGGACACCTAGAGTAAACTAACAAATATCAACCTTTTCTAGTTGTTGCCAACAAGGACCTTGGTTCACAAAATGCTTCCCAACTTTGTTAACAATGATAAGATCATATTATTATCCCACCATCCCATGTAGCAACATTCCTTCTCTTTCTTTTCCATTTCTCAAAATACTGGCTGACATAGTTGACGACTCGAAATAAATAGTCATTCTTGTTTCTATAAACATTATAGAGCTCAAAACCTATTCTAAGATCTGAGGTGGTAAAATGCTCAAAGACTTAACTTTAGACGCGAGAAAGAGCCACAAATGTTTTCTACAATAATAAAAATCCTTTATTTACATTTGGAAATTCCAAAGTGCAATCATAAGCCAATAAGTCACTACTAGAAGCAGCAAATAAAAACAAAAATTAAGACTTTATGTAATTATTTTTTTATAAAGAAAAAAAGACTTTATGTAATTATTTTAGCATTCCGGCATAATTCAAGGCACGTTACAATTTCAAGAAAATCCCCATTAACTACTTCCTTTCTATGTCTATAAACAACCAGAGAGAGCATGGATTTCAGGTTCTTAGTAGAATTAGACAACGATTAACTCTTCAATCAACGTTATTGCAAAAAAATATAAAAGGAAACACAAGGTAAAGAGAAAAAGATGAAGAAACTGAACACGAAGCTAACCTTGAACGTCTTGAAGCTCCACTTCAACATTCAGAAGCTCCTCCAAAAGTTCTTCGGTTCTTCCCATTTTACTAGAGATGAAGAAAAGAGCCCAAAAAATAACTCTAAGTTCATTATTCTCTGCACATTTAAATTCTTTGAAAAAAAAATAGTGAAGGATAAAAGAAACCCAGAAAATACCTTTGAGGTTATATTGTTGCTCTGTACATGAGTTGGTTGGAGAAATAGAATTGTACTCGCCTCCTCTGTTCTGCACTTTGCTATGTAAAAATATTGTTCAAGAACTCCATCAAAGATGGTGGGCTTGGGCTTTCTTGTGAGGTTCAAATGGAACAAGTGCACAAATAACCAATTGAGGATGCTGTTTATGGCATATCCTAAAGAGATATTTACACAAAATGGCCATCGCAGTCAAAATATTTAGGGCAACTGATAGTTATATACATTTCTTAATAATTATTATTGACATAATTATAGTTAATAATTAGATTTATCAAAAATAAATAAATAGGAGCTAAAAAAAGTTTTGCATTTTATAAAAAGAAATAGATTTACTATGTCTTTTTAATTATGCGTAAAAAAATTTATTCTTAATTTCATGCTCCATGATATATATTTGTTAAAAAGTATAACACTTCTAAAATAAATATAAGACTTTTTTTTTGTGTTCCCGACAATAAAACTCTCAATGGTTAACTTCCATATAATGCAAAAGAAAAAAAAAACGAATACAGTTTCAATTTTTTCACAAACATTTTCATCATTTTGTCATAAAGAATTTCATGGCCAAATTATTGATATATATCCAGTACAATGAATTTAACTACTTAATAAGTGAGACTTTATATGACGAAGGCTATTTTTGACTTTATACGAAGCCCATATTGTTTTTGCTTTTACACGTGTTCCCATTTGCTTTTGCTTTTGCTTTTGCTTTTACACGTGTTCTCATTTGCTTAAAAGCCCATATTGCTTTTAAGTGAGACTTTATACGACGAAGGCTATTTTTGACTTTATACGAATCCCATATTGCTTTTGCTTTTACACGTGTTCCCATTTGCTTTTGCTTTTGCACTGTTCTCATTTGCTTAAAAGCCCATATTGCTTTTAAGTGAGACTTTATACGACGAAGGCTATTTTTGACTTTATACGAAGCCCATATTGCTTTTGCTTTTACACGTGTTCCTGCCTACTGCAAAAAATAATACGTGTCTAAATAAAAATTTGATACATTACTTCATCCTACTTCTATTTGTGTTTTCAATTTTCTTTTAATTGACAACAAGTTTGTAAGAATATATCGAGTTGATGAAATAGTGATTGTCTTTAATGTAATGATTTGTATTATATTCTCACGTCAATTTTTCAAATATTTATAGAAAATTGCTTATATATACAATGTTTACCAAAGAAGTTTGTACAATTAAAATTGTTACCAATGTGTGTCTAATCTCCTATTTTACTCTAAGTGTCTAATAGACCGATAAGGGTGTATATAAGTCGGGTTGGTTTGATTTTTCATTAAAAAATTACTAAACCAATTATGTTGGTTTATTAAATCGATAAATCGAAATCAAACCAACATAAAATTGGTTTTAGTTTCCAATTTTAATCGATTCTTTCGATTTTCTTAGTTTTTCTCTGTTTTTCTCAATTTTTTAAATTAGATCAAATGGTTAAGAAAATCAAAAAGTAACTAAATTTGGCCTTTATTTTTATTTTTTGAGAAAAAACTAAATCAAAGTAACTAAATTAATCAAAAATCGAAAACTACAAAATGACTTCTAAGGAAATTTTTAAAAATGAAGAAGGAAATGGAGGTAGTTTAACGGCTTTTAACTCATAAGAAAAAGTAGAAAGAAAGATGAAGCAAACGTCTGAAAGTGTGGCCCTTGAGATGAATAAGGAGAGGAGGAGAAGTGCCACGAAAGGAAAGATGAAGACTAAAAGATTTATTTTTATCTTCTTTGGGTTTTTAGGTTAATATTAAGGCTTTTATATTTGGATCATTTACTTATTAGTTGGTGCCACTAATAAATATTTACAATCAAACAGTTTACAACTTACAAGCTCAAATAGAGCGAATTCGAATTTTATTTTTTTGGGTTTCCATTTCTAAGATTCTAAGCATTGAACACATTTTATTTTTAAAGTTATGGGTTCATACCTCTGTTATTACAAATTTTATGAAATTTTACGTATAAATTTATATTCCACAGTCAAAGATGAACCCTAGTACTATCATTTTTTGCATCCGCCTTTGAGCTCAAGCTGAATATATATCTAATTTAAACATTGAAAATTAAATTAATTTAAAATTTGAAATTTATGATTTTGATTTTTTTAATATTTTTACATATTTTCATAGCATTTCACACAATGGAATTATATATATTATGTCGGTTTAGGTTATACTCGATTTGACTTTTTTTTTGTTAATACTAAACTAAGATCAAGGAATGATCGGTTTTTTTCTCAACACGAAACCAATCAAGTCTAACATAAATTAATTTTTTCTCGATTTGACTTGGTTCGTCCAGTTCAATTTGGCTTGATGGTTTAGCCTGTACATCCCTACAGACCAGTAGCACCATTAATGCTTATGGCACAATCGTACTTATGCGGAATGGTTTTCATTTTCTTTTTCTTTAATCTATTCACTTTCTTTTGTTTTTTTTCCTTTTCTTTATTTCGTTTTTTCCCTTTTTGTCTTTAGATTTCGTTTCAAAGATAAAAACATTAGCTAACTATTTTTATATTAATAAAAATATTTAAAAATTAAATAATAACAAAACAACAAACTAAGTTACAACAAACTTAAAATAAAAATATTAAAATTTAGAAAATAGAAAAAACATAAAAAAAATAAAAAAAATAAAAAAAATAAAAAAAATAAAAAAAATAAAAAAAATAAAAAAAATAAAAAAAATAAAATATTTTATATATATATTTTTACAAGTAAAACTTTCTAAAGCTGACAAAATTTAAATATCAAAAAATAGCTTAAACTCTTTTCTTCTTTGTATTTTTCTTTTAAAAAAATTAAACATCAAAATTAAGCTCAAACTCTTCACACACACACACATACACATAAAGGAATGAACATGTCCCTTATGATACTATGTGAATATGTGACATATACCATATTGATATTATAGATGACCAATTTATTTTTGAAGAAATCGAATCGGTCCTCTATGATGCTTTGTAAGTACACATATATCATGTTGGTATCACTTCATAGGATTGAACTCTTTTGAAGGAATAAACGAGGCCTCTATAATACCATGTCAATATATGATATATACCACATTGATATCATAGAAGGCGGAGTGTTTTCTTTGAAGTAATGAATCAATCATCTATGATACCATATTAATATATAAATATACACCATGTGGGTATCATGGAGGATTGATGAATGTTTTCTTTGAAGGAATGAATCGAGACATTTATAGTACAAATGTGAGTATATGATATATACCATGTAGATCATAAGATTGATGATAATTTTCATTGAAGGAGGAATGAATTAGTCATTTATGATATCATGTCGAGGATATGATATATATACTATGTGGGTTTCACGGAGGATTGAGGGAGTTTTTTAAGGAATATATAATGAATATGTCCTCTAGATACCTTATTTGTATATGATATACATTATGTTGGTATCATATAGCGGAAGCTCTTTTTTAATGGAATGAACCAATCCTCTTTTTAGGAAGGAACTTGAACTATCCGCTATGATACCATGTCAATATATGATATGTATCATATAGGAATCATAAGGGACTATGTAATATTTTTTTGAAGGAATGAATTTGTCTTCCATGATACCTTTTTATCAATATATGATATATATAAGTTGGTATGTAGGGGCAGAGTGTTTTGTGAAGAGGCGAGTGATCATCTCTATTCTAAACTACTGTGACTATTACCACTATGCCGTGCTATAGAAGACTTTAATCATGTTTTTGAAGAGGTCTGAGACCAGTATATTACACCTCGTAGTTATCATTGATTAGTGGACGAATGTGTGCTGTTTGTGATAATTAATCGGGAAGCATGGAACGTGCGAAAAAAGGCCCAAGGGAGTGCACGAGTACATCATTGAGCGAGGCTAGCCGAGCCTAGCGAGAGAAGCGAGGAAGCAGCGTCACATCGCGCCCTGCTCCGCGCCTTGGCGGTGCGTAGAGCCCGTACACTTTGTGCGTTGGGCGGCGCAGCTGCGCCTCCCTCCACCGCTATGTAATATTAAGTGTGAGGCTTGTTCATTTAAAAATTTCCCCAATTGAAGTGCGACTTGGCAACCTCTTATACGAGGATTTCTGTCGCTTAGAAGTCAAATTATGCCATTAAATCACCTCGAACATCAATTATTTTAGAATTAATGATTCCCTAAGTCTACAAAGAATATATCTACGAAGTTATTTCTTTGAAATTGGCCCCGGTTTGATCGATTCTTTGCCGAGTAGAAGTTGTGGAAATAACTTCCTAATCCAAGTCCCTAAGCATCACAAGTGATAGATAAGTATTTTACATTCTAAACTCTTAGAAATTCGTGAGTTTTCAAGCGATTGGGTTGATTATAAATGGAGGTCATTGTGAATATTGTTGAATCTTGCTAATTATTTTCTTGGACTAGGAACAAAAGAGTACTACATCGGCGTAAAGGCTATGAGTTGGAGAATTTGTTGGATTCACAGGTGAGTGAGGTTAGGATAAACGGCTCGGCAATTGAGGTATGCTAAGGCTTATCTCTTTGGCAAGTTATTCATTCGTATAGTTGATACGACCTACACTTTGTAAGTAAGTTGTAAGTACATATGTTGTGATTAAGCACTTTACGAGGGTAAATAAGGATTATATATGTTGTGGGCTAGTTGCTGAGACGAATTGAGATTACGTCATAGTATTCCCAGGTCGGAAAAGAATATACCTGCCCGGTGTGACAAACGCTAGGAGCGTCATAGAGACTCTAGGTTCATTTGTTCACAATCTAGAGATTCGATGTCTTCTTTGTCATACGAGAGGCATTAGAAGCTTCTGCGGTAGTTATTCAGAATATAACTTGTAAAAGTTGGACAACATAGGAGCACAATAGGGCAATATAACTTCTGTTTGACACCTATATAGACGGTAGCTTACCTATAGGTCGTTGGCGCACCTTGATGCCTCTAGGGCGAGAATCTTGATAGGTGGTCTTATCCCAAAGTCAGTGGCACCGGGGTTGCCTAATGAGCGAGGCGATAGCCTTCCGCTGCGGGGTGTCTTGTTAGTGACCATCAACTTTAGTCGGCTTACTACTTGTTGTATGGATCACTCAGGAAACCATCCCAGATTGTTAGAAATACGATAGACTAAGTATCGTCTTAAAAGGGAAAAGCTTGTTAGGGATTAGATGTGGGGCCAATGCCTCGGGCTACTCATGCGAGACGCCCACGTGCATGTTGCAGCAAAGAGTCTAAATCCGAGATATACTTGCCTACGGGGCTATGAATTGCTCGAGGGAGCTATATGTTGTACGGACATACCGGGTTAGTATCTAAGGTACTAGAACCATAGTATGTGATATTACCTTTATGCTAAGAATTATGGTAGGCTGTGCGTGGGAAAGTTAGGGCTGACTACTTAGGAGCATGTCGTTAGTAGCGGCCACACGGTCGACTAAGCGAAGAAACTAAATAGTTGGTCGCCTATGACCTTGCGGTTCGTTTTATGAGCTATCGTATCCCTAGGATGACCTTTAGAGTATCGCTTAGGTCACCTCGAACCTCCACTTAGTCTGTCTAATGGCCAGAGGTTGTAATTCTTTGCCCGGGACCCACTAGTTAGGTGTAGGCACATGGGGTGTGCGGATTGGCGGCTACGTAGGCTGTCTTAGGGACTAGCAATGTTTGTGTTAAGCCTAAAGAGCTAGGTATGCCTATTGGTGACTATATTGAGGTACATGACATCGTACTTACAATGAGGATTGACCCATGTAGTTGGTCTCCCGTGGCTTGAGCTCAGTTTGCTAACTATATCATTTCCTACGGGGTTACGAATCGCTCGGAGCTATGAAACATGCGAAAAGATATATTTAGGCTTACAAGGCCGTATTAAAGTCCGTTCGTGTATGGCTTCCTTTATGCTATAACGACATTACTAACCCTTGAGTGGGCCTTGCGAGCCCGGTGTAGTTACGAGGCCTCGAAGGCTCGGTCTGATTCTGAGGAGCCCATGGGCTGGAACTGCGGTGCTAGAGGCGGATAGGTTTGGTTATAGTTACTTGTGAAACCATAGTGACATGGTTAGGGTACATAGATTGAGCCCCATGCTGCCTAGGATTATGGGGCGAGGTGGGTTATCTTTGTGTTGATTGTACCTTCGAAGCTTATGGGGATCGAATTAGGTTCTTGTTTGTATATTTTCTTGTTAGATATAAATTTTGAATGTATAATCATAGAGTGTGAGTTTCTGGTACATAATTATCTACTAGATGCGAGGCTATGGTTATGACGCTCTGAAGTTAACTTCTTCCACTTTTGCGGTGCTCGGTTCTTTATTAGCTTACATTAGGTTATTATTATTGTCTAACATACTCGGTATATATTGTAGTGGCGCCAGCTACATGGGAGCTACGCTACTTGCACACGGGTTTAAACGAGCGAGGTTAAGAACCTCCCCTTACTTGATTGTCGGTGTTAGCGAGATGGTGGCTCCTTTCTTTCGGGGTTTCCGGATAGTAGAGGTTTGCCTGTCCTTTGTTATGTAGTTGTTAGGTAGTAGGGCCCTATCCAGGCAATATTTCTCTCTTAGAGGCTTGCGGTCTTGTCTTCGGTTCCTAACTAGTTGTGTTGTTAGCTAGTGTGGGGCTTAGTTTATCTATCTGTTAACGGCAGCCAAGTGTAGTTTATATAAATTTATGCTTTTTCTTTATTTATGACTTAGACAACATGGTGGTCTTATTCGTCGCATAGAATCCTTTTATTATCGTGATTCTTTAGGTTAGGTTGTCATATGCGGGTTATATATTGCGGCCTAGTACGGCACGAGGCTTTGTGTTTGCTTTAGAATACTCTTAGTTTGTTTTTCTTGCTATGTCTTGTTGGCATGCACCGAAGTGTATGTTTCGGCCAGGGTTAGATTAGAGTTCAGTGTGACATTAGGTGTCAATTACGCCTCCCAGTGGGCGTGACATTAATATTCTATAATATCCTATTAGTATATATTATATATCATGTGGGTACCATAGTATCTTTGCAACAATATAGCAATACGCTACGATTCGGTATACTATAATTAGAATAAGTTATTTTTTGATAATTGATAAAGAAAAATAAAAGATTTATTATATCAATTATCTTTCTATATTGTGTGTATTGAAGGAGCTAAAGGTATGTAGAATATAATTATGAAAAAAATTAAAAAGTGAAAAATGAAATTGGAAATAGGGAAAAAAAGTAAAAGAACAAATGAAAGGGAAAAAGAAGAAGAAAATAGACATCATAGAGGACTAACATATACGTTTAGATATAAATTTTATTTTCATTTGTAAAATAAATAGAAAAATTATAAACATATATTTTTTAATAGTTTAAAATTTTAAATAAATAAGTTAGTGTTTTTACTATCTTTTTATTGTGTAAGGGGGATCAAAAAGTGTAAATTAGATTATTAAAAAATGAAAAAATAAAAAAATTAAAAAAATTAAAAAAATTAAAAAAATTAAAAAAATTAAAAAAATTAAAAAAATTAAAAAAATTAAAAAAATTAAAAAAATTAAAAATATTTTTATTTTTAAATGAAATAGAAAAATTATAAATATATATATTCTATTAGTTTAGAATTTTAAATAAGCTAGTGTTTTTAGTATTTTCTTAATAATATCTAATTTATTTGATTCTTTAAATATTTTTATTAATCTAAATATAATTAGCTATTATATTTAGTTTATATTTTTAAAATTTTGATAAAAAATAAAAGATAAAAATAAAAAGGAACATGAAAACTATATATAAAAAAAAAAAAAAAAAAGTTCAAGCCGAAAGCGTTGAGTTCAAACGAAAAAGACAAAAAAAAATTCGACGTGTTGACGTCATGCAATAAAGAAGCATATGCAAATAATTACTTTGGATGAACATCAAAGTAAATAGATAAGAAAAGGATAATTACGCTTTCTTTGATGAATAATTATGTAAAGATCTCAATATTTAATGCAAGTACTAACATAAAAATATCTAGTAATATCAACGTGACCAAAAAATTCTCAACAGAAAATAAATAGTAAAAGATTCCTAGAGTGGTTACACATTTCTCCATTATTCCTAGACTGAGAAAATTCATCAAAATACGGAATCAATATACTTAAAGGTTAAAATCAATTAGATATATTAACTAGAAGCCAAGGTACTGGTACAAGTACAAATTCAGCAAATTTGAGATGTTGTATTTGAAGTAGGCTTTGGCTGGTTCAACTTCAAATCTTTGAGTTGGAAGGTTGGAAGTTTTCGAACTTCAATTCGAATGTATGAAGTTGGAATATGCTAAGTCTAATTTCAAACCCTGAAGTATAAATTTTAGACTCTAAAATTAATTTTAGCTTGAAAGTTTGAAATTTGGTTTGATCAGTTCTAACTTCACTTGAAAGATTGAAATTGAAAATATAGATTCGTAATTTTCAATTTCAATCCCAACAAGTATGAATTTAATTTTTGAAACGGTGAAATATTAAATACTTTATAATATCTAACTTTCTGTTAACAGTGATCCTCCAAGTTACTAGTATTTGTTTACTTTCCTCAATATAATCGGTTTATGATTTTAACATTCTAACTCAGCTATGTTTGTAACAATATGATTAATCTATGATATTTATCTTCTTTATTTTTTCTAGGTTTAATTATTAAAACATAAGAAATTGTGTTTGATAAAGCCGTAGCGGTTTTTGAATTANATATATTTTTACAAGTAAAACTTTCTAAAGCTGATATAAGAATTTAAATATCAAAAATAAGCTTAAACTCTTTTCTTCTTTGTATTTTTCTTTTAAAAAAATTAAACATCAAAATTAAGCTCAAACTCTTCACACACACACACATACACATAAAGGAATGAACATGTCCCTTATGATACTATGTGAATATGTGACATATACCATATTGATATTATAGATGACGGAGCTATTTTTTGAAGAAATGAATCGGTCCTCTATGATGCTTTGTAAGTACACATATATCATGTTGGTATCATATAGGATTGAACTCTTTTTTGAAGGAATAAAGCAGGCCTCTATAATACCATGTCAATATATGATATATACCACATTGATATCATAGAAGACTGGAGTGTTTTCTTTGAAGTAATGAATCAATCATCTATGATACCATATTAATATATAAATATACACCATGTGGGTATCATGGAGGATTGATGAATGTTTTCTTTGAAGGAATGAATCAGACATTTATAGTACCATGTGAGTATATGATATATACCATGTAGGTATCATAAAAGATTGATGATAATTTTCATTGAAGGAATGAATTAGTCATTTATGATATCATGTCAGGATATGATATATACTATGTGGGTTTCACGGAGGATTGAGGAGTTTTTTTTAAGGAATATATAATGAATATGTCCTCTAAGATACCTTATTTGTATATGATATACATTATGTTGGTATCATATAACTGAGCTCTTTTTTTTAATGGAATGAACCAATCCTCTTTTCCGAAGGAACGAACTATCCGCTATGATACCATGTCAATATATGATATGTATCATATAGGAATCATAAGGGACTATGTAATATTTTTTTGAAGGAATGAATTTGTCTTCCATGATACCCTATCAATATATGATATATATAAAGTTGGTATCATAGAGGACCGAGTGTTTTTCTTGAAGGAATGAACCGATCCTCTATGATATACCTTGTCAGTATATTATATATACCATGTTGCATTATAGAGGACTAATGCGTGTTTTTTGAAGGAATGAATTAATTGTTACACCTCGTAAGTTATCATTGATTAGTGGACGAATGTGTGCGCTTGTGATAGTGTCGGGAGCATGGAACGTGCGAAAAAAGGCCCAAAGAGGGGAGTGCACGAGTACATCATTGAGCTAGCAGGAGGCCTAAGCAGAAGCAGGGAGCAAGAAGCGTCACATCGCGCCCCTGCTCCGGCGCCTTGAGCGGTGCGTCGAGCCCATCTGCCTGTGCGTTGGGCGGCGCACTGCGCCTCCCCTCCACCGCCTATATATATATGCCAAAGTGTGAAGGCTTGTTCATTTTAAAAATTTCCCCAATTGAAGGTACGACTTGGGCAACCTCTTATACGAGGATTTCATCACTTAGAAGTCAAATTATGCCATTAAATCACCTCCAAACATCAATTATTTTCAGGTAATGATTCCTAAGTCTACAAAGAATATATCTACGAAGTTATTTCTTTGAAATTGGCCCGGTTTGATCGATTCCTGCCGAGTAGAAGTTGTGGAAATAACTTCTAATCAAGTCCTAAGCATCTACAAGTGATAGATAAGTATTTTTACCTTCTAAACTCTTAGAAATTCGTGAGTTTTCAACTGAATTTGGGTTGATTATAAATGGAGGTCATTGTGAATATTGTTGAATACTGCTAATTATTTTCTTGGACTAGGAACAAAATTACTACATCGACGTAAAGGCTATGAGTTGGAGGAATTGTTGGTTCTAGGCTGGAACAGGGTTAGGATAGCAGAAATCGGCAATTGAGGTATGTTAAGGCTTATCTCTTTGGCAAGTTATTCTCGTCGTATAGTTGATACGACCTACACTTTTGTAAGTAAGTTGTAAGTACATATGTTGTGATTAACTGCTACAGGTAGATAAGGATTATATATGTTGTGGCTAGTTGCTTCGAGACGAATTGAGATTACATCATAGTATTCCCCGTCGGAAAAGAATATACACAGTGTGACAAACGCTAGGAGCGTCATAGAGACTTCCCGGTTCATTTGTTCACAATCTAGAGGGATTCTGATGTCTTGCTGTCATACCAAGGCATTAGAAGCTTACGGGTAGTTGTTAGGTATAACTTGGTAAAGTTGGACAACATAGGGCACAACCGGGCAATATAACTTTCTGTTTGACACCTATATAGACAATAAAGCTTACCTATAGGTCGTTGGCGCACCTTGATGCCTCTAGGGCCAGAATCTTGATAGGTGGTCTTACCTTCGAGTCGACTGCACCAGGGTTGCCTAATGAACTGAGCGATAGCCTTCCATATGATTGGCTACTGTTAGTGACCATCAACTTTAGTCGGCTTACTACTTGTTGTATGGATCACTCAGGAAACCATCCCAGTTGTTAGAAATCTGATAGACTAAGTATCGTCTTAAAAGGGAAAACTTGTTAGGGATTAGATGTGGGGCCAATGCCTCGGGCTACTCATGCAGACGCCCACGTGCATGTTGCCGCGAAGGTCTAAATCCAGATATACTTGCCTACGGGGCTATGAATTGCTCGAGGGAGCTATATGTTGTCTGGACATACCAGGTTAACGTCTAAGGTACTAGAACCATAGTATGACAGTATTACCTTTATGCTAAGAATTATGGTAAGCTGTCTGTGGGAAGTTAGGGCTGACTACTTAGGAGCATGTCCGATTAGTAGCAGCCCTACAGTCGTTCTAAGCGAAGAAACTAAATAGTTGGTCGCCTATGACCTTGCAGTTCGTTTATGAGCTATCATTATCCTAGGATGACCTTTAGAGTATCGCTTAGGTCACCTCGAACCTCCCCTTAGTCTGTCTAAACTGACAGAGGTTGTAATTGCTGCCAGGACCCACTAGTTAGGTGTAGGCACATGGGGTGTGCCCGTTGGCAGCTACATAGACTGTCTTAGGGACTAGCAATGTTTGTGTTAAGCCTAAAGAGCTAGGTATGCCTATTGAGTGACTATATTGAGGCTATGACATCGTACCCCTGTAGGGATTGACCCACCTTAGTTGGTCTCCCATCAAACGAGCTCAAGTTTGCTAACTATATCATTTCCTACGGGGTTACGAATCGCTCAGAGGAGCTATGAAACATCTGAAAAGACTATATTTAGGCTTACAAGGCCGTATTAAAGTCCATTCGTGTATGGCTTCCTTTATGCTATAACGACATTACTAACCCTTAGTGGAGCCTTGCGAGCCCAGGGTGTAGTTACAGAAATCGAGAGGGCTCAGATACAGTTACAGGAGCCCATGGGCTCGGTTGCAGTGCTAGAGGCGGATAGGTTTGGTTATAGTTACTCGTGAAGCCATAGTGACCTGGTTAGGGGTACATAGATTGAACTGTACTTGCCTAGGATTATGGGGCCCAGGTAGGTTATCTTTGTGTTGATTGTACCTTCCAAGCTTATGGGGATCAGATTAGGTTCTTGTTTGTATATTTTCTTGTTAGATATAAATTTTGAATGTATAATCATAGAGTGTGAGTTCCTGGTTACATAATTATCTACTAGATGCAGGCTATGGTTATGAGCGCATACAAGTTAACTTCTTCCACTTTTTGCTGATTACTTTCAGTTCTTTATTAGCTTCTATTCAGTTATTATTATTGTCTAACATACTCGGTATATATTGTAGTGACGCCCATACATGGGGCTACTGCTTACTTGCCTGCAGGTTTAGACAGACAGGGTTCAGAACCTCCTTAGCAGTTATTCAGTGTTAGCAGATTGGTCAGCTCCTTTCTTTCGGGGTTTCCAGATAGTAGAGGTTTGCCTGTCCTTTGTTATGTAGTTGTTAGGTAGGCCGGGGCCCTATCCCGACCAATATTTCTCTCTTAGAGGCTTGCAGACACTGTCTTCAGTTCCTAGCTAGTTGTGTGTTGTTGGCCGTGTGGGGCTTAGTTTATCTATCTGTTAGCAGCCTTGTCGGCTGTAGTTTATATAGGACTGTCTGTTTTCCTTTTGTTATGACTTAGACAACATGGTGGTCTTGTCGGCTCGCATAGAATCCTTTTATTATCGTGATTGCTGGGTTAGCTGTCATATGCAGGTTATATATTGCGGCCTAGTCAGCCTGAGACTGTGTTTACAACCGAGATATAACCGTTTGTTTTCTTGCTATGTACTGTTGGCATGCACCAGAAGTGTATGTTTCCAGCCAGGTTAGATTAGAGTCCAGTGTGACATTAGGTGTCAATTACGCCTCCCAAGGTGGGGCGTGACATTAATATTCTATAATATCCTATTAGTATATATTATATATCATGTGGGTACCATAGTATACTGCAACAATATACTTTAATCTGCTACTGATTCGGTATACTATAATTAGAATAAGTTATTTTTTGATAATTGATAAAGAAAAATAAAAAGATTTATTATATCAATTATCTTTCTATATTGTGTG
>JACEIK010000323.1:53834-64331 GCA_018107945.1 Datura stramonium | reverse complement strand
GTATTTAAATGCGTGACATCTTCTAGTGTTTAGACTACAAGTCAAATAAGCTTTACGCTTATTAAGATGCATCATTTAACTTGATAATTATTTCTACATCAGCATGCTTTAATAGATGTAGAATTCAGATCCTCATAATCTTTTACAATATGGTGCGCTACATTGTATCAAAGATATCATTGACAATATATCATTTATATCGGTTTACAATTGGACATAACTCATTGAGATCTCATCACTTTCAATGTTTTTCTTAGGTACCTAAACCTCTAATGAGGTTTCATGAAGTATTATGTTGTAGGTTTTTCAAGAACACATTGCCTCTTTATTATGATTATTTGTTCCATTCTTTTTTCAAAGACTATTGTAATAGAAATCGATTGATCTACAATGCTTCATCCATAGTGTAGGTTCTGTCCTTCAAGGATATAAATTTAATAGGAGCTTTTGCAGTTGAAATATGAAATTAATTTTAGGTCAACAAATGCTTCAGGTATTTGACTTGAATTATTTTATATTAGGATCATACTAATGATAATTCAAAATATATTTCTTGGTTGCTTATTCTATCACCCCTCCCCCATGTTAGAAAAACTAGCACATATATTTATTTATGTGCATCGTGATAGATTCATTAGTCATATATCGCACATCAAGAATTATTATATAAAAATATTGTTTTCTGACCCTGAGTCAATTGAGCGGATGGGGGATTAATCATAATTTATTGGTCAATATACAAGTATTATTGTATGTAATATATCATATCACAAACCAACCCACTAAGCTTTGTTCTCATAAGCAATAGTTTAACAATTTATTAGAGACATTCAACGTCAAACTAACTTGGATAAAAATCAGCATTATCAAGATGATATGTCTTGATTACACAATATAAAAATTATGTTTTTAACTTAATTAATATTGAGCAAACAACTTTGTGAATGTCAAACTGCAGGTTGACAATAAATGCACATGTGACCAACTTATGGATGCATCAATTTAAGATATCACATGGTAGCTGAATGGACCCATATTCACTTTTTGTACTTTCTAGAATTTTAGGGATTCAGTCCCAACATTAGCTGGTACAATTAATTTATCATGAGAACAAGCAACACCAAAGATTTCTTGAAGAATCTTCTAGTTCTTCAATAAATTTTGAATACTCAATTAATACATATGACCAAAACCGTCATGTCAACTGATAAAATTATTTGTACTAGTAAACTTCAGGTTTATCATGATATGTATTATTTATTTTAGTAAACTTCAGGTGTACTTATTTTATGAATTTTACATCAATAAACTTCTGATTTATGGTAGCATGTAATTTCCTTATGATTATATTTGTAGCACAAATTGAGTGGTCTTTCATATACGTATTTATTACATATAGTAATTTGGAGATATTTAATCTTTCAATCATTTGTAATCTCAATATGATAACTATTTTTATTATTGGTAAATTGGACCCTGCCGCGCCAATTTACGGGTGTGCCATGGAGCCCAATGCGGAGGAAGGGGGTCCGTGACATCCCGCCCCTGTCACGACCTGTTCCGGCCTTCTCCCCCGCGATCTCGATTTTGCGCTCGTTCGACCTTTCCCCGAGCCCCTTTCTTGCACTTATTGCACTCTAAAACTCTTAACCAATGTATGAATAGGCCGTCTAAACATTAGAACTTACGGGGTGTAACATCATCCCCCCCTTAGGAACATTCGTACTCAAATGTCAACTTGGTTTGCAGGGGTTTATCTCTTTTATGACAATTATTCTAAAAAAAATTCGGTAGAGTCTCCCCCGTAATATGGATTATATGAAAATCCTGAAACGCAGAAAAGTCCAATACAGGTACTTTGCACAACACTATAACAACTATTTCACAACAAGGCTAGAGTCAACTGCACCAGATATATACAATATCAATCACAAAACAACAATTGAAATACTAAAGGTACCTTAACTGCATGGCCTGAGCTAAGCCTGGAACAAATGAGGATATATGGACCTCATATCATCTTTAGCTTTCCAACCCATCTCTTCTTTATTTTTGTTTCTCCATAATACCTTAACAGAAGCGACATCCTTAGTTCTCAACCTGCGAACTTGTCGATCCAATATAGCTACTGGAACCTCTTCATAGACTAATTCCTCAGTGAATTGGACATCCTCAACTGGCATAATTCGGGATGGATCTCCCATGCATTTATGTAACATCGATACATGAAAAATTGGGTGAATCAATTCCAACTCTAAAGGCAAATATAGCTCGTATGCGCCCGGGCCTATTTTCCAAAGTACTTGATACGGCCCAATAAACCTTGGGATAAGCTTACCTATTTTACCAAACCTCATCACGCCTTTCATCGGTGAGACTTTCAGAAATACCCAGTCACCTACACTGAACTCCAAGTTCCTACGCCGTACATCAGCGTAAGATTTCTGGCGCCTCTGAGCTGTCAGCAGACGTTCTATGATAAGCTTTACTTTCTCTTTTGACTGATGAATCCAACCTCGAACCAACCAATTAGGGACCTGCATTTCCGCCCGTATAATGCCTCGTAAGGTGCCATCTGAATTGCTGAATGATAACTGTTATTGTAAGCAAACTCAATAAGGGGTAAATGTTTCTCCCAGCTGCCCCCAAAGTCGAGCACGCACGCTTGTAACATATCCTTGAGCGTCTGAATTGTACTTTTTATCTGCCCATCTGTCTGAGGATGGAATGCCATACTCAGATTAACCTAGGTTCCCAAACCTCTTTGGAAAGAGTGCCAGAACCTAGCTATGAACTGTAGTCCCTTGTCAGAAATGATAGATACTGGGACACCATGTAATCTGACTACCTCCCTGATATAAAGCTCGGCATAATCCTCAGTTGAGAAAGTGGTCCTGACTGGCAGAAAGTGAACTGATTTCGTCAACCTGTCAACAATCACCCAAATAGAATTAAATTTACGTCTATTACGGGGTAATACTGTCACAAAATCCATGTTTACTGCCTCCCATTTCCACATGGGTACCGCTATTTCCTGTGTCAATCCGCCGGGATTCTGATGTTCTGCTTTCACTTACTGGCAATTAGGGCATTGTGCTACAAATTCTACCTCACTCTTCTTCATTCCCGGCCACCAGTAAATCTCTTTTATATCATCATACATCTTTGTTGAACCCGGATGAAGAGAGTAATGGGAATGATGCACCTCGCCCATAATCTGCTGGCAAAGCCCTGCCACATCCGGCACACAAAGGCGACCCCTATACCTCAACACTCCATCTTCAGTTACTTTGAAATCTTCTACTGCCCCTCACTGAACCTTATCTCTGAGCTGAATCAGGTTAGGGTCTTCGTACTACCGTTCTTTCACTTCCACAACCAATGATGATACTGCCGTATTCTGAATTACTACTCTGCTGTCTCCCGAATCTACTATACGGACCACCAAACTGGCTAACTGATGCAGTTCTCGGGCCAATTCCCATTGTCCTGGCTTCAGGTGTACTAAACTCCCCATAGATTTACGGCTGAGGGCATCAGCTACAACATTGGCTTTCCTTGGATGGTACAAAATATTCACATCATAGTCTTTCAACAGCTCTAACTAGCGCGCTACCACAGATTCAAATCTTTTTGTGTGAAAATGTATTAGAGACTCTTATGATCAGTGAAAACATCTACATGAACACCATACAGATAGTGCCTCCATATTTTCAAGGCATGAATCACCACGGCCAAATCCAGATCATGGGTGAGGTAGTTCTTCTCATGCTTCCTCAGTTGTCTGGAAGCGTAAGCAATTACTTTACCATGTTGCATCAGAACACATCCTAACCCGATGCCTGAAGTAAGTAGACTACATAACCCTTTGATCCTTCTGGCAAGGCTAATACTGGTGTTGAGGTCAGTCTGTTTTTCAACTCTTGAAAGCTCTGTTCACATGCTTCAGTCTAGTGAAATTTAACTGCTTTTTGAGTTAACTTGGTTAAAGGCATTGCTAAGGTGGAAAATCCTTCCGCTGAACCTCCTGTAATACCCGGCTAACCCATGGAAACTACGTACCTTGGTCGGAGTGGTAGGTCTAGGCCATGTTTTTACTGCTTCAATTTTCTGCGAGTCTACCTGAATACCATCATCAATGTGGCCCAAAAAGGCCACTGAATTCAGCCAAAATTCACATTTAGAAAACTTTGCATACAGTTGGCGATTCCTGAGAGTCTAGAGCACTGTTCATAGGTGATCCCAGTAATCTGCCTCTGAGCGGGAATATACCAGAATATCATCAATAAATACTATGACAAACAGGTCCAGATATGACCTGAAGATGTTGTTCATCAAGTCCATGAACACTGCTGGAGCATTCATCAGCCCGAAGGACATGACTAGAAATTCAAAATGGCCATACCTGGTCCGGAAAGCGGTTTCCCTTTCGTGAACCCGAACCTGATGGTACCCTGACCTTAAGTCAATTTTTGAGAAATACTTTGCCCCCTGTAAATGGTCAAACAAGTCTTCTATTCTGGGAAGCGGGTACTTATTCTTGATAGTGACTTTATTTAGCTACCGGTAATCTATACACATACGGAGGGAGCCATCCTTCTTTCTCACAAATAGAACTGGTGCTCCCCACGGCAAAGTACTCGGCCTGATGAAGCTCTTATCTGATAGATCTTTCAACTGTTCCTTCAATTCTCTGAGCTCAGCAAGAGCCATTCGGTATGGAGGAATAGATATGGGCTGAGTACCTGGTAATAAATCAATTGCAAAGTCGATTTCCCGTTCTGGGGAATGCCATGTAGTTCATCTGGGAATACATCTAGAAATTCATTGACTACTGAAATAGACTGGAGAGTCGGAGATTTTTCTTGGACATCCTGAACCTTGACAATATGATAAATGCATCCTTTCGCTATCAATTTTCTAGCCCAAAGATAGGAAATAAACTTACCTTTTGGCGTGGCTACACTACCTTTCCATTCCCATACAATCTCCCCTGGAAAGTGGAATCGGACAGTCTTGGTCCAACATTCAACATTGGCATAGCATGGCGCCAGCCAATCCATACCCATAATTGCATCGAAGTCAATCATTTCTAGTTCTATCAAATCTGTTAAAGTCTGACGACCAACAACCTCTACCGTGCATCCCTGGTAGACCCTCTTGGCTATGATAGAGTCACCGATGGGTGTAGACACTGAAAAAGGTCACTGAAGCAATTCTGGCATAATACCGAACTTCCAGGATACTAATGGTGTAACATAAGACAAGGTGGATCTTGGATTTATCAATACATAAACAGAATAAGAGAAAATGTCTAGCATACCTATCACCACATCCGACGACGACTATGACTCTTGTCGTCCCGATAAGGCATAAGTGCGATCTGGACCGGTACCTGAGCTAGATGCCCCTGATCTGCCTCGGCCTCTGCCAGCTAGAGTTGAGGGCCTATGCCCTGCTGGAGATGCTAGGGCACGTGACCCTACTAGAGATCTATCATGTTGGTCCCGATCACTCTGACCCCTGGCTGGACAATCTCTCATCTGATGACCCTCCTGTCCACAGGTATAACATGCTGTGGAACCATACCTGCATGTCCCAGAGTGACGTCGACTGCAAAAAGGGAAAAGTGGCACGGTGAACCTACTCTGCTCCACTCCTCTCTACTGCTGTGAACCTGCCGATCGTGAGCTCTCGTCAGGTCCTGACTGCCCCCGATGACCAGATCCACTCCCTTGCTGCTGTTATGGGGGTGGGGGTCTGGGTGGTCTGCCTAAAAATCGTGGCCTGGGTCCACCCTAGGACTCCACCTGCATATCATAGGTCTGGCCCTGCGGTGATGCTCCTAATTTTCCCTCCTTATCTCCCGTTGCCGCTATCTGATCCCCTCAATATTCTGAGCAAAAGCCTGAACGCGGGCAATATCCATGTCCTCTCGCAGAGTGGCCATAATACAGGTCTCCACATATTCTGAATTCAGCCCCATAATAAACCGATGCACCCTAACCGGAATGGTATCTACAAAAGCTGGTGCATATCGGGTTAAGGAGTAGAACCTCATAGAATACTCCGGGACACTCATCAGCCCTTACTCTAGATGTAGGAACTGGTCAACCCGAGCTTGTCGAATTTCCTGTGGCATGTAGTGATCCAGAAAAGCCTCTGAAAAGCTGGGCCAAGTCGGAGGGGAAACTCCTCTCCCTAGGGACCTCTCCCAACTCTCGTACCACAATACTGCGATGTCCCATAACCGGAATACCGCTAACTCCACCAAATCTGCAGGTGTAGCATGCATCATCGTGAAAATCCGCTGTATTTGATCCAAGAAATCCTGAGGGTCCTCCTCTCGGTCCATCCTGATAAATTACGGGGGAATCAATGCGATAAACTCTTGGACCCTCGAACTACCAAGTCCTCTTGAAGACTCTGCGATCACGGGTGCCACTGGTTGATGCTGTGCAGCCATCATCTGAGCTAACATAATAATAGCACTCCTAACCTCCTGATCCGATGGTACCAGTATAGAGACTACTGTAGGTGGCGCCATTACATTTGAAGCTCCGGGAGACTCCTGACATGGTGGAGAGTGCTGGGGAGACCGAGATGAAGTCTCCCTGTCGCCCTTAGATCGAGCTAACTCTGACTGAGGCACCCTGCTAGTGCCTTCCCCTGCTGCAACATCCAATATCCTACCATTCGTGGTGTGTCGCGGGTCTGTCATTTCTCTGTAAATAAAAGAATATGGTAAGCTTAGGGAATCGACCCTATACTGTACAGCTCTATAGCACGATTGTATAAGAAGAAAGAGTAATCATCCTATCATGCCTCGAAGCCTCCTGCCTATAGAATGTGGTGCACAACACATCCATAAACAAAACTCTACTTAGCACGGCTTGCAGACTCCCTATGATACCACCTGATCTGATACCAAGTTTGTTACACCCCACCTTGGGAGGCATGACTAGCACCTGGTGTCCTACTAGGATTTGAATTGACTTAACTAGGCCTATGAATTCCTGGTGCAGGCTTACTTCCCAAATCAAGAAAACAACGGGCTATATTTCGGCTGTAAATACAACCTCCAGCCAACAAGGCCTTATAGCCACCTATAAAGGAAAACAGCTAACTAGAAACAGGAAATAACAGGGAATCCTATGCGGGCCGACAAGACCACTATGATGTCTAGTTATGACTGTAAAGTAGAACCAGTGCTAAGCTACACTATGGCCGACAAGGCCGCTAATCTGTCAGCTAAACAAGGCCCCACACGACCAACATGTAAACTAAAACACATATGGGCCCCACACGGCCAATAACAACTAACAACAAGGAGATAAAAATAATCTGCAAGCCTTTAGGAGTAATAAGATGGTCGGGACAGGGCCCCGAACTACCCATGAACTGTATAATCAAAAGAAGTAAACCTTCTATCTACAAGCTCTGGAAGAAAGGCGCTAACTGCTCTGATGATACTGGCTGAAAGCTATGAGAGACCTACTCCTCGTCTATCCGTACCTGCAGGCAAGTAATGCTGCACCCCAGAAAAGGCGCCAGTACAATATGTACTGAATATGTAAAACGATAACCGTAAACGACTGAAATAAAGAGATAGAACTGAGCATAACTGAAATTAAGGGGTAGAGATCATACCTGAGTAATAGAACTTCTTACTATCTAATTTATTAATAACTAAAACAAACAAAAACCTTACCTGGCCCCCATAAGCCGGAAGGTACAACCAGCATAGTATAACCCACCTGGGGCCCCATAAGCCCTGGTGAGTACACTTCAGTCTATATACCCCAATCAAGGTCGCACTGGATCAAATAATAGCTATAGACGACCTACCGGCCCCCCTGGGTCTGCAACTAAGCCCGCTCGACCCCTAACTGTAGCTGTGTCTGAGTCTAGTGGACTCCTGATATCTGCACCTCGAACACCAGGCTCGATGGGGGTGTATAGAGCCAACCACAGCACATGAGGACCTAGGACCCCATCTTCGTCCCTCGCGGATGGCATACCGCTCCGTAGAGCGACATCATCTCGCCCCTGGCGGGTGTCGACACAGCTAATAACCCTAGGATCGGTCATGAAGACTAAACAGGCATAATCCATCCCAACTAATATGGAATATGGATTTCAGCTAATATCAACAACTAATCACAATAGATATGCTTCTGGTGTTGTTATTGGGATTCACACTGAGTGATAATTCTAAAGACACTAACTTGCCAAAGAAAATTGCCTTAACATACCTCGTTCACCGATTATCGATTAGCTGATGAGTTTCAGCTCGTATTCAACTGCTCTTCTCAACTGCAATCGTATTACTGGAAGAATGAGGCTAATTTCAGTACTAAATTCGGCAAAAACAATAACTTTTAATACTAGTATTGACTATACTTCAACTGAACGAAACACGGACGAAAACATACAACTTCCTGAGAGTTCAGAAGGGAGAAATGCTTACTTTAAGCTTGTGATCATATTGACACTAGTTTGAAGAAATTCTGACAACTTTGGCTCGATGGGGTTACGATTCGCTGAGCGAATTTCGCGAAACTAACTCTGTTGCAATGCTCCCTGCAGCCTTAAACTTTAATACCCTAGTTAATTTGAATTTGGGCAGAATTTCATAGCGTAAATGGAGGAAATTTACCTATATTCTTCGTACTCTCTCTTCTCTCGCAGTATATAATATAAGAAATGAAATGAAATCAAAGGGTGGAACATATATATACTTGAGGCGGCGGACAGGGGTCCGTGCCACAGACCCTGTCGCGGCAATTTACAGGCATGCAACGGAGCCCAACGCGAAGGAAGGGGGTCCGTGACACGCTGCCCCTGTCACGGCCTGTTCCGACCTTCTCCCGCGCGATCTCGACTCCTCGCTCATTCGACCTTTTTCCGGGCCCCTTTCTCGCACATATTGCAGTCTAAAACTCTCAACATACGAATAGGCCGTCTAAACATTAGAACTTACGGGGTGTAACACAAAATTGTAGTTGATTTTAATTAAAATCTTAAATGATAGGACTTTTAATATATAAATTGCATCCCACAAATTTTTTTTATAAATCGCATTCGGCAAACATCTATAAAATCACTTCGCTAAACATGATTTATAATCGCATTAGACTAACGAGCATCATAAATCCATTCGACAAATACCTTATTTTTTATTATTTATTAGAATAAACCAAATCTTAAGAAAATTTTAAAATCATGCAAGAAAAACCTTTTTTTATTCTTCACGTCCAGGATAATAAATCGTATTCGAGAAACACGATTTATAAATTGCTCGTAAGGCTTGTTAGAAAACCCGTTGTCAGACTTGATTAATCGCCCTTTGTTGTTCAAACAAAATCATTTTGTTTTTGTAATTTTCTAATTGTTCCAAAGTCTTATTTGACAAGAATGATTTATAAAAGCATTTCACAAACACGATTTATATATCGTATTCGTTAAATTATAAATCGCATTTTATATATAATTTATACATCACAATTCATAGACACAATTTATAAATCACATTTGGGTAACATGATTTATAAATTTGACAAACTTGATTTATAAATCGTAGTTGTAAAATGGAAAAACTTATAATCGCATTCGACAAACACAAAGTGCATTCAACAAACATGATTTTGACGAACACGTTTACATTACATTCTACAAACACGATTTATAAATCTTATTCGACAAACATGATTTGTTCAAAGAAGGAAAGATTTAAGAAATAAATTTTAGTCAATTTTAAAGTACTAAGTGTTAGGAGTTCTTATATTTTATAAATAAATAAAGATTTAATAGTTACAACTTTAATTAATTTTAAAATCTTGAATATTAGGATAATAATTAATAAAAATAGTAAATGACAATTTTATTTATTGTAGAGTCTTTTAATGAAGGAAAAACAAGTTCAATTAACATATGTAAGGATATTCATGCTTTTCATATAGTATAGACAGAGCTCACTAGTAAATTTTGTGTTTTATTTTCCAAAAAAGCATTATTTCGAAATTTCAAATCTCTTAAATAAAATGATAAGTTATTTTTATGGATTTTTCCTTGTGGATTTTAAAATTTCAAGATAATGACTATTATTTTTAGTTACAATTTACAAGAGTTGTAAACGTGACTATTTGAGAAATTTCGCCCCATTTTTATAGTGGAATCCTGTTGCTGCTTTCTTTTCCCCAAGCTCTCATAAGTCAACTGAATGGTCTACCTATCCACCTTGTGTACAGGGAGTAAAATATGGTAGCTAATTGACTAGCTATTTTTGGAGCATCACTACGGGAAGCTGAAATTCACTTTTTTGAAGAACCACCCTTTTTTGTTCACAAACTACTGCAATAGGATAAGGATGGCCACCCCATATTGAAAAGAACAAAAGCTACACTGATGGCCATGCGCACGCATGATATAGCTCCTTGTGAAGTTGCACACTATAATCCAGCTATCCTTTCTTGATTATATAATATGCCTCAGAGG
>JACEIK010000322.1:435891-491966 GCA_018107945.1 Datura stramonium | reverse complement strand
GTCTAATTTAATATATTTAAAATCACAAATTTATTTACAGACTCACAAAAGTTATTTACCTAGAAAAAAATAAACAGGAAGATGTGGCTCCTCATAGAAAAGTTTGTTTTTTCATCCGACAGCAGTAAAAGTTAAAAAGATATTCTGAAGGTATATAACTATATATCAGTCATAAAGCTGTCCAAAATTAAGTTAAATAATCCCAAAAATAATTTACAGAAGAAAAAAAAAGTGATGAGAATCTTTTGTACAAAAGGGTTCTTTCTCTTCCTCTTCTTTCCTTTTCTTCTGATATGCTTGTTTCTTGGTCCCTTTTCTTTATCATGGAAAATCAAAAACAAATATTTGGTCTGATTTATTGTATTTTTTTTCTGATTTAACATTTAGGTAAGTGCTTTTTGTGGAGTATGCACTATGTACATTAAGTACAATAAAATTGTGTAAAACATGTTGAATTATCCCACCTTAGTAGATGGGATTAATGTGTAATAGTTTTATTTTGACGAGTTTATACCACTAAATAAAATATTTAGTAATTTTCTTAATTAATAATAAATAAAATCCTCATTGAATAGTACCTATTTATTTTATCCAAAAAATACGAAAATGTCTTTCTGTGTAAGAGGCGGTTTCTCTCTCTCTCTCTCACATAATGAATAGACTTACTACTAAAAAGAAAAGCTTTTCCAAAGGACCTGAGCTTTTACTTCTTTGTCTGCCATTTAATTTCCATAAATATATCATATCACTTCTTTTCATCTCTCACAAAAAACCTTCTCTTCTTTTCACTTCTCACTCTCCCTTTTAAAATCACTAGTAGGAGTAGCTCTTTCCTAGCACTTCTCATTCACCATGAAAATGATTTAGCTTAGAGGGTTGCTTCTATGGTTTTGAAGTGAGGAAGAAGAGAAAAACTGAAGTGGGGTTTTTTGTTCTTGGGTTCATTTCCTTTTGTTTAATCTTGAATTAACTAAATCAGTGTGTGGAGGGAAGAAAACAGGGGTTCTTGAAGGAAAGTTTAGATCTTTTTGTGTTTTTTGTTAAACCCCATGTGAGTTTTGTGATCAAATATCCATTTTCTGATCTGTACTTTGTTTTGTGAAGGGAAAAGTTTAAATCTTTTTAGAAAAAATGATATCACTTTCAGACCTTTACCATGTTCTCACTGCCGTAGTCCCACTGTACGTAGCTATGATCTTAGCGTATGGTTCAGTAAAATGGTGGAAAATCTTCAGCCCAGACCAATGTTCAGGGATCAACAGATTTGTTGCTCTTTTTGCTGTTCCATTGCTGTCTTTTCACTTCATTGCCTCCAACAATCCTTATGACATGAACTACAGGTTCATAGCTGCTGACACTCTTCAGAAAATCATAGTCCTTTTTGTTCTAGCCATTTGGTCAAGAGTCAGCTCAAGGGGGTCCCTTGAATGGTCCATTACTTTGTTTTCCCTTTCCACTTTACCAAACACTCTAGTTATGGGGATTCCTTTGTTAAAGGGTATGTATGGTGATGCCTCAGGAAGCTTAATGGTCCAAATAGTTGTGCTTCAATGTATCATTTGGTACACTTTAATGCTTTTCTTGTTCGAGTATAGAGGGGCAAGAATGCTTATTGCAGAACAGTTTCCTGATACTGCAGGGTCCATTATATCCTTCAAGGTGGACTCTGATATTATTTCATTAGATGGTAAAGAGCCATTGGAAACTCAAGCTGAAGTTGGTGATGATGGGAAACTTCATGTAACTGTTAGAAAATCCACTAGTTCAAGGTCTGAAATTTTTTCAAGAAGGTCCCATGGTCCTAACTCCGGTTTATCATTAACTCCTAGACCATCAAACCTAACAAATGCTGAGATTTATTCATTGCAATCTTCAAGAAATCCAACTCCCAGAGGTTCAAGCTTTAACCATACTGATTTCTACTCAATGGTGAATGGAAAAAATGCAAATATGAGTCCAAGGCATTCAAATTTTGGGAACTATGGTCTTGATGAGGAGAGTGGTGTTGCTGGATTTGGGAGAGGAAATGGGGTTTATGGTCAGGGGAATGTAGGCTACCCTGCTCCTACTAATGCCGGAATCTTTTCTCCGGCCACCGGACCGGCGTCAAAGAAGAAGGCTAATGGTGGTACGGAAGGTGGAAAAGATCTTCACATGTTTGTTTGGAGTTCAAGTGCTTCACCAGTATCTGAAGGAGGGATTCATGTCTTCAGGGGAGGAGGTGACTATGGTAATGAGATTGGTGTTGGAGCCCACCCAAAAGGTAACTACATTCTTGGACTATGAAAATGTGCCATGTACCATGTTGCCCCCAGTTTTGACTTTTTTCAAACTTTAATTGTTTCTTATTGTCTTATTTTGATAAATGCGCAATATTGTGTTTCTTGTTCTTGTTACTTGTATGTTGTGATGCAACTAGATAGATTCATAGATTTTTGTTTGATGAAATCATTGGGGAGTTGAAGGGTTAGAGTTTGTTAAGTCATTTTCTTTATTTAGTTTCTTACTTCAGGCATAAGTTTGGAACCTTGTATATCCAATCCCTGAAATTATGGCCATATTTTTGTCTTCTCATGAGACAAACATGCTTGTATTACTTTTGTCTTCTCATGTTGCATAGGAAATTGGTTAAGTTTGTATTGTCACACCCCATTTCCTTCATCATGTCTGGTAATTTTTAGTACATCGGTTGATCAGTTATGAATAAATGCAAACTGGTTGGATCTGACTGTATGGCTCGTTTGTATTCATGCGTATTTCTCTTTAATACTGCATAACTTATCTACGTATTCTCTTATGGATTGAATGTTCTATTTTTCCTCTTAGATTATGATGAATTTGGCCGAGAAGAGTTCACATTTGGAAACAAACAGAATGGAAATGACCGGGAAGGGCCAGTTGTGCGCTCGAGTTCCACAACCGAGCTCCGTCCAAAGATTGCTCAAGAAGAGACCAAGGCTACTGCCATGCCACCAGCTAGTGTCATGACCAGGCTCATTTTGATTATGGTGTGGCGGAAACTTATTAGGAACCCGAATACTTACTCCAGTCTCATTGGACTCACTTGGTCCTTGGTCTCTTTCAAGTATGTTTACCCAAGATTACCTTAATTTATATGCCATTTGCTATAATTGGACTCCAGTGACTAATGCCAATCTTTGCAGGTGGAATGTTCAAATGCCTGCGATTATAGCCAAATCGATATCAATCCTTTCTGATGCTGGTCTTGGAATGGCAATGTTTAGTCTTGGTATGTTTGTGGTATAGTAACAACTAGAAAATCGCTCCATGAACTTCCGTTCATGCTTATTGGGAAAGGTTGAGTGTTTGAACTGATTTTCTTCATGGAACTACAGGTTTGTTCATGGCATTGTCACCTAGAATCATTGCCTGTGGGAAAACAATTGCCATCTTCTCAATGGGTGTGAGATTCCTCACTGGTCCTGCAGTCATGGCTGCTGCCTCCATTGCAGTCGGACTTCGAGGTGTCCTTTTGCATATTGCTATCGTTCAGGTAAACGGAAACTTCATAATAAAACATAAACAGGCTTTATGGCCACTCATATAACTGAGAAATATGAGTTATTTTTCAGGCAGCTCTACCTCAGGGAATTGTTCCATTCGTCTTTGCCAAGGAATACGGCGTCCATCCTGATATATTGAGCACAGGGTGAGCCCTCAAAACACGCATCTTGTTTTATCAAGAAATGTGCAAGAATAACATTCTTGAATCCACAATTCTGTCCTCTTTTCCAAGACAAGAAGTATTTTCAAAACAATGTTGTGTTTACATATTAGAATGATATTTTGGCTTGTTTTTTTGAAGGTTTGATAAGTTTTTCAAGTAAAAAATGTTCCCATTCGCATAACTCTAACTTTTATTCAAGTGAAATACATATCCAAACACAACTCCAATGCAATGTCCAAATAACATTTTCAACTTCAAGTTCAAATACTATTTTCTTTTCAAATATCACTCAATTCATGTCAAACGCCTACTTAGCCTGTCTGTCTTACTGTTTCTTTCTGAGGTTCTTGTTGAATGTAAATCAAGAATCTTGCCTAAGAACTTTAAACTGTTGTTATAGGTGCTTTGGATTTTTAATATCTACTAAATCTTGGTTTTTTAATAATATTGCAGGGTTATATTTGGGATGTTAGTAGCTCTTCCTATCACTTTGGTCTACTACATTTTGCTGGGGCTTTGAAGCTGATGATCAAGCCAAGCACTAAACAACTCAAGTTTTTTGTAAAGGAAAAAAACTAAAGACCCTTTTGGCATATGGTCTTTTTGGCTACTAACAGAAATATGAATTCTCAGAAAAGGGAAAAGAGAGAGACAGACAAGAGTGAAAGCAAAGTGGAATTGTGAATGGTCAATTGTTGGGAACAGCCAATAGAGGAGTTTTAATGGAAATTCTTTTGTTGTCTCTTTGTCCTCTCTTCCCTTTTTGAACTTTTGTGCTATCCTAGGCCTACATGTCTTTGGTTCTTTTTCCATGAAGAAAGTTTTAAGTTTTATTTTTAGGTGTCATTGTCTTTTAGGAGGGAGTACCTTTTTTTGTTATTTTTCAAGGTTTCAGAAAGATACTACTACTTACTAACCTAATTAAACACAATTTCTTGTGGGAAAATGACCTGCTGCTTTTTCTGATTCTTTCTTCTTTCTCATGGTTAATGTGTGCTTTAAAAGGTCCAAAGTAAAACAAAATTAAGGACTCACTTTGTAAAGTGTTTGGTGTGCTTATTTTGTTGCTTTATAAGTTTGTTAGGTTTCCAAAAAAATGAAAATGTGAACTTAAGTAGTGAGTAAAGATTGTGTACATTTTATTCTCTCGAGGAAGACAACGCGGTGTGAAGCGTTCTCGTACTAAACGAAACGACTTTCACTTTCCATAACAAAAATGAAAGAAAGTCAACCTATTCCTGAAATTGCAAGCCCCTCATCTTCCGCATATCTTGCTCATCCGACATGGCATGAATCAAGAGTTCTCTCACTACCAACCAGCAGACATCATCTGGCTGGATCTTGCCGGTATCAACAACAAGGAAGAAACAATCAGAAACAGCAACTTAACACATGCAAGTCGAATATAGTATGAAGGCTTTCTCTTCTAGAATGCAGAAAATGCAGAAATTTTTTATAAAGTGTGTTTATTGAACTAAGTTTAAATTAGTCGAATCAGTAAAATAATGGGGGTATAAAAAGTATTTTTCTTTTAGTGAATAGTGTGTTTATTGAACTAAGTTTAAATTAGTCGAATCAGTAAAATAATGGGGGTATAAAAAGTATTTTTCTTTTAGTGAATTAGTCGGATTAATAAATTTTGAAATACTGTGTTATCATAAATGTTTGTCGATGTCCACTATGAATTCTGTTACAGTACTAGTGAATCTAGAGTTACAGGATTTTCAGAAGAAAGCTAAATTAAATTTTGGAGGCTCTTGAGTTCTGAATTATAATACTTACATAACTTGAAGAAATAGAAAGAAATTTCATGTGCATTTAATTCACTTTTGGTTTCATATCTAACTCTTCTTTTTACCTGTACATATTAAATTTAAAATAGTCCTATATATATATATATATATATGTTCCCAAACAAGGAACAAACTTCTATTTATTTTTGACAGTACAAATAATTATTTTTGTAGCACTAATTGCTTATAATAAAGTTTTTACAACTGTGCCCCCAACAACTAGCAACTAGTCCATAATAGTTTCTCCATTAAAATATATACTTGGCCTTATTTATCTTACGAAGCAGAAACATTATTTTTCATACATTTTTACTAGTTATATTCAATTTTCTTGTGTTTGTTGGATGAAATTTGACTAGAATGTTATATAATTGAGACGAAGGAAAAAAGATTATGTATATATTATTTTACGAAATTTCACTTATAAAATTACATAAAATATATTATTATAATAAAATTAAGAAATTAAAATATTAATAAAGTGTAATAAATCAAATATATTCCCCCAAGATCTCCAAACAAATGCATTGTGGCTTGCTTGAAATAAATAATTAATTAAAAAAAGAAGTGTATGCAAGTTATATTATTTATTCGTTAATGATAATTATATATGTTTGGAATAAGCTTATAGTAAATCTCCAACACATATTGATGAAAACTTTTAATTCGTGCCCAAAATGCTCACAGCTTTTGCTAAAATTTCATAAATTACCTATCCACTTGTTACATAATTTAATTTTAATTTTTAACGGAAGAAGTGTCAATTGACAAACACTTAATGAAGAAGGCCCTATAAATATGATTGAAGTTTAAATTTATTATAAAGAATTAATAAAGTTGAGAATTTTAATTAAGATTAAATAATATTTATTATTTCAAAATTTTAATAATATAATTAATTGCGTCATATTAGCTTAGGAAAAAATATAGACAAAAAGATATCACCCATCATTTCGATTAATCAAAAGGCACCCCACGTTTTCAGGTAAAGCATTTCAGCATATCCGGCATAACTACATGCATGATGCAACATTAATTATTTGAAAAGTGACATCACATTAAACAACTATACAGGGAGCTTCTAATCGTGCAGTAGCCGAGGAAAAAAGTTTCAGATTCGAACCCTGACTGGGTGCCGTAATATATTTATATACACGATAGTTTTTTTTTTAACATGTATTGTTAGATATTGAATATTTTTAATTTTTTTGGCGTGTTTAATTTTTCATATTAACTTCATTAATAAAATTCTCGACTGCAGTTACATAGTACATATGATACCACAAAGGTATCCATATTTAATCGCGATGACGATTGGCATTCCTCCATCCTTATTAAATGCCTCGACCTCGAGCCTACAGAATGAGAAAATCGAGCGCCCTGTGAATGATACGCAATATGCAAATCTCGATTTCGTCTGCCCAATGCGTGCACGGACACCATTTAAAGATCAAAAAGATAAAGGTATCCAAAAAGCTATTGATGATAAAATAAATTAGACTTAATACATAGTGAGCCCTTGAACATGTCAAATATTTCATTAAACACTTAAATTAAGCCTGCATTCAATTGAACTTCTCAACTCTTAATAAAGTATTTCAACGATACATTTGATTCAAATTGTTTTTGAGACAATATAAATAATTTATTTAAAGCTGAAAAAAGAGAGGCTTTTTTTGGTACTATTTCTTTGTTAATTCCTAAGTGGCTGCCAAAAGTTGCTAATCACAAATTGTAATATTTGTTTTTGCCATAGCTTTAATGGATTTAAAGTACCACACTGAAATTAATTTATCTTTTCTGATTATGTTTAGTGAACAAATGATTATTCCAGCTTGTTTTATTAAAATATAATATTCATACCATGCGCCACTAAGTCATTGTGCACCTTTGAAGCTTTTTTTTTCTTTCTTTCAGAAAATGATTAATCTCTATCAATGCAATTAAGCTTTAATATCCCCGAAAAAGCAACAAATTGTATTTAGATGTTAAATTTTGTTCTTATTACCAATATTAATAAGTCTAGTAACGTTTTGCTTTTCTTTGAAAACGATGAATTTTAACTATTAAGATAATCACATTAATTAGCTTTCAATATCAAAACCTCGTTATAACAACTTTCATTGAAATAATATTTTATTATAACAGCTTGATTTTTCTAAAATCGAAGTTTTCATGTTATACTTTATATTTACTTCTCTATAACAATATTTAACTATAAATAAAGAGATGTGACATTTACTATAAACATACATTCTTCGTATAATTACCTTTTCATAATAGCCATACCGAAATATTAAGAAATGATATTTTGTAAGAAATATATTACGTATGAAAATTAATATTAAAATATTTGTGTTAATTATCATTAATGACATGCATACACTAAATTTCGCTAGTTAATATATAAAGATAAATCTAGATTACAATAAGATCCACCGCTTAAGGCCATATATAACTTCAAAGAAAGCCATTTTGTGATTTACCTTTTTTTACATTCATATTTTTTCTATTTTTTGGTTAAATTGATTAATAAATACGTTCATTCTTCTTGTCACAAAATCATTAAACTAGATTTGTCAGTTATAACAACTGTAACGGCATATAAATATTAAAATACCAATATACATATAACAAACACCTCACCACATCGTACCATGAAATTCTCAAACGAACACGTTTACTATAATAAAATTTAACTGTACATTATTTTTCGAATCTCATTTAAATTATACGATATATTATTGCTGCCGATTAGACTTCGGAGTTATAGAAATGTAATCTAGAAATAAAAGGAAGGAACTGCTAACTTTCCTTTTCTTTTTCATGTGTGCCTTGTTGGGCTGTGTGGGGTTGGAGTAAAGGGCTATGGGACGGGTGGCCCAATCTTAAAGGCCCAAATTAGTGCCTGCTGGTAAAGTATACCCGTACAGTTAGAATAAGGGGCAAGTGCACATGTAATAGATTTTAAGGAATTTATTTAAATTGCATCGAAGGTATTAAATTTCTATAAATTTCACTCATTTCAAAATTAATTTTAGATTTATAAATTGCACTATGCAAAATCCATTTTCCGTCAAATATAGCATTAAAAGAAAGATAACTATAATGGCTAGGAAAGCTTCAAAATGATTTTTTTGAAAATTAAAATATTAAAAAAACTAAAAAAAATAAAAAAAATAAAAAAAATAAAAAAAATAAAAAAAATAAAAAAAATAAAAAAAATAAAAAAAATAAAAAAAATAAAAAAAATAAAAAAAATAAAATAAATCTTTTCAAATAAAATAAAAACCGCGTGGCTTTCGTATGATCATTTCATGTGACCACAACTCATCCTAAAAGAAGAAACCACCAGAAAGATATTTTTTGCAATCTTAATTTATGTGCCCTTATTTTTAAATCTATTTTTGAAAAAAAAAATGTAAACTTATATTTAATATAATTTTAATATTAATATTTCATATGATATATTTAAAATTATGAGATTTAAAAACATTTTGATACATAAGATTTATAAGAGGGATAAGGTCGGGCGACAAGTCGATCTACGTGAAAAACAAGGTAATCAAGCAAAGAGTTTGTGAATAAATTTTTGTATTTGCTTTTTATCAAATTCGTAACTCGTAACTTATAAATTTAAAATTTTCTAACCTGCCCAAGCATGTGACAAGCGCCTGACCATAAGCTCTTTCTACGGGTTCAAACGAATCTAACAATAACATTTGAACAAACCTACCTATATTTTTTTTCTTATCAAATTCGAATTCATAAATTTAAATTTTGCTCCGAACTTAGGACAGGACAAGGCCGGGCCACAAAACCAGTCTACGGTTCAAACAAAACCTAGCAATAACTTTTGAACATACTTTTGTATTAATTTGTCTTATATTAACTTTAAATTCATAAATGAAATTCTAGCTCCGAACTCAAAAGAAGAAAGTCTTTATCAAAACCCCAGAATATAACTTATCACATTTCTTATCCAATCATTTCCATTATTCCTTCTCTAAAATATACCCACCCCAAAGCTTTCTCTCTTTAGAAAACACAAATCCCTAAATGATGCAACAACAAAGGACTTTCAAGAAAACTTGAATTTTTGCCATTATTTGGACAAAATAGATCATCATGATAATAATATGATGGGAGAATATGGTTTTGATATTGATGAAGCTATTAAAAGCTTTTGTAGCTCCTCCTCATTTTACCCTCATCATCATCATCATGTAGAATTTCAAGAAACTATAGAGATTAATAATACTCCAGAGGCTAGAGCTAAAAATCATAAAGAAGGTAGAAAGAAGAAGAAGAGAAAGGATTAATTCTCATCTTTCTAGCCTCAGAACCCTACTTTCTTGCAACTCTAAGGTAATTTTTCTTTGTATCTCCGCGTTTGTACAGAAATTACTATGAAATTCGTCGTTAAATTAACCTGTATGTATGTAACAAGATTTTTTGATAATTCATATAAGATTAGGAGCCCTACTTTCTTGCAATTTAGGTAATTTTTTCATTGTATCTCTGTGTTTGTACAGAAATTAGTTATGTGAAATTCGTCGTTAAATTAACCTGTATGTATGTAACAAGATTTTTTGATAATTCATACTAATTGAATATTATATATAGGATTAGCAAACTACCTTTTCATTTGCCACACATGCTGTTCATTGGTAATTTCTATTTTTAATTTTTGTATTTTAATTAAATTACATGTTTTTTTTGTTTTTTTAATTAAAAATTCTAATTAATATTGTATTTTAAAGTTGATTTTAAGATTTTAATTAGTTATTTGTAATTAAGTACATATAATTAAATTTACACAATTTTTTTAAAAATTTCCTTGTTTTAGTTTTCAAATTTTCTTTTCTACGCGGTATAGTTTTTGGTGGTCAAGAAATTAAGTTGTTATAATCTTCCTTTTTATATTTTGGTTGTGTTATATTTTAAGTTTTAGCTAAACCTATTAACAAGGTTAATTTTGGTTTTTTTTTTTTTTGGATATTCAAGATTCTGGTTTATTAGAGCAAAAAGGGGTTGATAAATAATGATAATAGTTAAATTATAGATGCAAAAAGAAAAAGAAGGAAAATTAAAACTCTTGATTCTTTAGCTCTTAGGCCTAGAATTAAAGCATAAATGGAATATATATTGTGAAAGTAGTCACTTTTCTACCAAAATAATAAAATAAAATTTCTTGGGTTCATTCTTTTCTTTGAATGTTTTTTTTTGGTCTTCCCCTTGCTAGTGTAATGAATTTTTACACGGCCCAGTATAAAATATTATTGACCTTTTTATTATATATTATCAGTTAATGCTATTAAATTAAAATTATTTTTGATTACTTTTTAATTAGATCTAATTGTATATAGATCTTGGGTATATATAACTTAAATTCTTATCATTTTCAAGTTTAAATTATACACATATACATTATCAAAGGTAAGATAATTTATCTTACTCTATCGAGGCTAAATTTGTTGTAGCCAGATTGATACCATCGATGCATAAAACTTAAACTTTAGTTTTTTTATTTTACAGACAGATAAAGCATCATTACTAGCCAAAGTGGTTCAAACGTGAGGGAGCAAAAGAAGAGACTCAAAAATCATGCAAATTAGTGAAACAAACTTCCCTTCTGAAACTGGATGAAATCTCACTGTTCTATAATCAAAAGATCTGTGTTTGGCTGATGGAAGATTACTCATCAAGGCATCCTTTTGCTGCGAGGATCGATTCGACCATCCCTGACCTAATCGAAACCCTAAAATTCCGCCGGATTGATCCTCTAAGAGCTGAAATGGTCACATTAGGAGGGAGAACTGCACGTGATCATATTAGCTGTTGATCATAAGGATAATAATAATAATGGGAAGGATTTTATATGACTGCCGCTTGCTCGAGAGTATGCTTTGGCGCTTCAGGCTCAACGCCCAGCAGCCAAAGTGAACTAGGTAAAAGACGAAGGGTATTAGGCCAAGGAATGACAATCACTAGGTGCGACAACTTTTCATGCATGCTTTGTTGAAATGGAGCCACTTTAAAGTAATGTATTGCTACCTTTGTGCAAACTACAGTCACAGTCTATTCGTGAAATGCTTTGACGCCTATCATTACGCTTCAAAGCATGAATCGCGAACAGCCTAAAAGGCAAAGTATTAGTAGGTCAAGGAACAAATAAATTAATTACTCGTGCATATACAACTATTCCATGCATGCTTTGTTGAAGGCGAGCCTTGAAGTACACAGTTATTTTTACGTAATGTGATAGGCCAGGAGTTCTAGACAATCAGCCACTAATACTTTCGTATGAATGTAGAATGTTTCATGTACTGAATTGTAGTTTTTGGTTCTTCTTCTTCTTTCATGCATGCTTTAATTTTGATTTTAATAGTCACTAGTTAGGTTTATCCAATGACAAATAATAAGTACTCGATCGCTTCACTTCAATTGATAATGCTTTCAAGGCCATCTATCTTATTTAAAACTTAAACTATATAGCATATTTATAATTATTTAATAATATGTTCGTTATATATTACGTGCTAATCTAATTTTTATTTTTTGAATTTTAGAACTAGACAAAAGTAAAAGAATCTAGGTAGACAGCATGCGATTCTATTTCAGCACAAAAGCTCACGAGAGTGAACATTCTTTGGGGAATCAAAGTAGATTCTTGGACAGGAAACATTTTTGTTGGGAAAACTATATAAAATACGCGAATTTAAATTTAATTTTATTAATAATAATAATAATATTATAATTCAAATTAATATATGATACTAAGTAAGTTCAAAAACATGTATCTACAAACTCATAAATATGCTCTAGATCTCCACTGAATATAGACTAATTAAATCAATGATCTTCCACCGTTTATTTTATGTGAATCGCTTTGATTAATAATTAGCACGAAATTTAGTAAGGAACTTAAAAAACTTTTGAATTTAATTGGCGAGCTTGAACAAATCATGATATCTTGCTAAGCTTAAAATACTTATGATATTAATTTAAAATGAAAAGTATATTATTTTAGAATATCGCTCTTTCCCAAAATGCCTAAAATAAAGAATATCACATCATGAACATAAATAAGGTTAAACTGTTTGGGAGTATGAAAATATATATATACTTTTGGTCTAATATTTGGTGGTGCGCCTTAATGAGCAATGACGCCATTTATGAAAAACAAACCTATTGCATAAAAGATATATGCATCAACAAATTCATATATGTGGTGGTTCTTTTTTAACAAAATCTTATAATTTCAGACTTAATTAGTTTAATTAATTATCAAGAACTATGTACATAGAAATATATATTTGTATCGAACGCATCAAAACATAATTTTAAATGAAGATAGTTATTTATTATTCGTATAACTATATTTGATCAGATAAAAAGATAATTTTAAACACGAATTATCTTGACTTTCACGCGATTTTAATAAATAAATAGTTAGTTATTTATAATCTTTAGATTCATCATTTAGATTCCTACTTACTTCCAAAATAAAACACTAGACATATAGCTATTCAGGTAATTATTTTTTCATACATAAATTAAAATTTTGAAAAATTAAAAAAGACAAAATTCAAGTTGAATTTGAAAATAATAATATAAGTTTTTAAATTATAATTTAATATATTTTAAATATAAAAAAAAAAAAAGAAGAGGGAGCATTATGAGTTATTGAAAGCAAGGCAGTCTTGTAGCCGCGCACTGTATAGTGCCGGGCTGAGGCGTGCTGCTTGTCGGCCCACCTTACCAAGTTAAAAGACAATAATTACTACGTTGTTCTGAATGAGATGAATGTGTCCTAATTCTCCATACTTGTCTGACACATTCTGAATGCGTGCTTACTCTGTGTTCTCTACATCTTCTCCACTCTTTCTCTTTGTTGTTCATGCATTTCTCCGCTTTAAAATACGCGTATTTTTAATTTGCACACTCTTTAAAAAAATTATTTATTTTTAAATAAAAATATAATTTTTATTATTTATTTCTAATAAATATTTTGAAAGATATACCTTAATATATTTTTTTAATTATTGAAACTCTCTCTACTTAAATAAGGGTAAAATTGAAAGAATATCAATAACTTAATTACGTAAACACTATTTATTTTGAAACCAATCGTTAATTAAACAATTCACTTAATTTTAAATTCAAGTGGAAAGAGAAGATCAATAATTTAGTTCTGACTTTATAAAAATTTTCAAGATGAGAAACACTTGTGTCATTTTTTCATATTCAACAACAACAATAACCCAAGTGTAATCTCCATCAAGTAGGAATCTTGGGAGTAGAATATTCACATAGCCCTAAAAGATTATAACAAAAGATAGAGACAATATATAATATCAAACAATAACTAGTACTCGCACGGAAATACAAACAATAATACACTAAACAATAAAACAAGTAATAATAGTTAAAAGCAAGTACATGTATGACAAGAAACTATAGCAAAGAATATCGTGCCTCTACTAAAAGACGCAGAAAGCAGCTGGCCCTATACAAATTCTCCCAACATCCTACTATCCTAACTGTGATACTACATTCTCCATCATTGGCAGCTCCCCGTAGTTCGCAAATGCGCTACTGCCTTTCTAACGTACCTCTCCCCATTACTTCTTCGCTCTACCTCTATCTCTCCTAAAATTATCCAAAGACAATCGCCCACACCTCCACACGAGGCACGAAATTCTTAAAAAGAATAAAATTCTATAATTTTTGAATATTTCGTACGCACGAAAGAAATTTATCTAAGAAACAAGAAATAACAATTAATTACAATAATTTAGCCTTTAATCGAAAGAAATGTACTAACCTAGTGTTTAAATACAATATGTCTTTTAATTTTTTCATATTTGGTCAATCAGATATCGACAAAAGAGAGAGGTTCTTTTCTATCTAAACAATCGATGATGTTACAGATATTATTGAGATATTTCAAGTAAATGTGAGCACATATAAAATACGCCGCAGTTCTTTTTGCATCCAAAATTATAATCTAACAAGCATCGATGGGAGCCTTTCACGCAATAATGTGATTTCAATTCTCACTATCCCGCTACCTCTAACTTTAAAATATCAGCGACAACACATTTTCACTAATTTAAAAGCTTACATCGAGAGAGTCCAACTCGCTGCAAAGTCTAAAAAGGCCCATTATTAGGATATTATATATCATAGTCCAACGACTTCTCTAGTTCATATAATGATCTACATGGGTCCATTATTGTTTATTATTGGGACCCCAAAATCCAACTCAAGTGGATCTTCTACCCCCAATGGCCCATCTCACTCAATGAATGAAAGTAATTTGAATATCGATTAATTCTAATTTTGATTCTTGTGATTTAATCTTTAATTAGTAGATGTGTACTTTGTATAATTGTATCCCTTAACCGTGAATCTGCATAAATTTAATGAATAATTAAGTGCTAAATCATTTAATTATCAACGTTACTCCATATTTGAGATAGTTCTAAAAATACTTTAAATATCAGATATTTATAATATAAATAGATTTAATAAAAATACACATTTGATTAATGAAAATTATATGTATCAAAATTAAAATCAAAATTATAAGAGAAACAAAATAAAAGAAAGAAGGAAAAACAGATAGTGGAAGAAACCTAACGTAAGCCCATTAGGTCGAGTTGCCTTATTGGTCCAAATTTCAGCCCATTAAGGAATTTGTTCACTGAATATTAGTAGAAGCTTAGCGTCAGCTCAACTAAATAATACTGAACCATTATTTTCACAACCAAAGCTTGAAAAATACTTAAAATAACAATTTGGGTTTGGCTAATCGAAAGTTGAAATAGAATTATACTCATAAAATTTATCAATAAAGTCTCTTTTTCTTCGTATTTTATTTAAGGACATAAATTAATTTTCGTAACTTAAAATAAATATATTGCAACTAATTTTTGGGAAAGTTAAATTACAACCAGAAAGAAATATGAAGAAAGAGATTTTATTGAAGAATCCTAGTGAGTATGATATTACGTATTCCATCGATTCTTCTATCTAAAGTTCTCAAGGATTTGAGAGCCGAAGCAACATCTTCTCAAAATTAGAATAATGAGAATTTCCTTACGATATATTTGATCATCACTTTATCGTTTCGCATTGATCTCCGAAAAAAATTTATTGATGGTTCTTTCCTTGTTGAAGGATTGTGTCGTTGATGTTGGATTTATATGCTTTGTATGCCTTCACCAACGGCGGAATGCTTGCTCCAATGCTCCGAATGACTCCAGAGAAGCCCATGTTAGTCGTCAAGTCTATCACAAGAATTATATGATATGTTTGGCGTAATTATCCAAGACATGTCATTTTTTTAAACATTAGATTATCTTTGACGGTCCTTCTTGTTTCTGATTAAATTAGCATATTATTTTAATATGTGACATCATTTTATTTGTCTTGAATTTGTCTGAAATGCCACATCATTGAATACATGGCATGAACTTATTGGATCTTCAGTTGATTTGGACATTGTGCTTGTAAATTTTTTGAAATTCAAACTAATTTATTTAACCTAAGATAAAATTTAAGCTTTAATCCAAATTTAATATGGATTAGGCTAAAATTAAATTTTTAAGTAATTTACCCACACACACATGTGTGTGTACATATTCTTTTTTTTTTTTTCCTCAATCATTTTAGTGTTTGGTCTAAGGTTTTGGAATCATTTAGTAAAGATGCCTTTCACCAAGTAAAAGGTACTTTTTAACAATAATGAGATATATATATAATAAAATAAAAAAATAAAATTGGTGGTACTAATTAATAAGAAAAAAAGGTGTATTTTTAAGGTTCTGACACACAGAATTTAATCCACAAGATAGTCAAATTGTAAGAAGCAATGATAAAACAAACACCCCATTCTTCTACATTTGTCCCTGTTATCTCTCATTTCAATAATTCTTTTTTAAAGTTTCTTAAAATAGAAGAAAAGAAATTGTTTTCTTCACTTTAAAATATCCTTCATATTTTTGGAATTTTTACCCAAATAACTTATCGATTTATTTTTTCTAATCAATATATATATAGATTATGTGCTAATCGAGAGCACAAACTTACCAACACTAGATTTAATTAAATAAAAATATTTTTATTAATATATATTTTCTATAGCTCAAACTTAAAATCTCCTGACTTATAACGAGGAAAGTATCTTATCAATTCCACCAAATTTTTTGCGGTGATTCTACTTTTCAAGAATTGATTATATTGAACTTCAAAGCTTTGAAATTCTTCGTGAAAAATAGGCAATAAATATTTTTCATGTACTTTTCAGTTTCCTTTTATATAATTTATATCAAAACTCATATTTTATTTTTATTCTTTAAAATATTGAAGAGTTATTACTATTAAAATAGTGTTAAATACATGCATAAACTACTATTCTCATTGGGTGGCAAGTGGGGCCCTTAAAGAGATAATTTTCAATTTTTTCACTAAAAGCCTCAAATGGGTGGACCCAACACACTTCCTTTGGTCAAGGCTTTTATTTTTTATTTTTTTTGGTCAAGAGAATCAACATAGTGAAAACTGACCCCATAGTGGGTCACCTAACAATGTATAAGAAAAGAAAAGAAGAGGTGGCAAAATTAACAAAGTAATGATTGATGTGCTCTTCATTTAGGGGTCATTTGGTCCATGGTTGGAATAATTAATCACAAACATAAAATCCCCCATAAGATAATACACTATTTTGATTGATTGCATAACAAGAAAGTAATCCTTGGATTATTTCTTTGCCTTCAACCTTAGTGCATAACATTTTGGCATTCAACACTAATTAAATTTAGATTCTTGTATTGAAAAATTATTTCATTTTATAGAAATTTTATTTTTAATTGAATTTAAACTCGAGATATCTAATTACGATTTAAGTGAGTAGTTATCGCTCCACTATGGGTTCTTAATGAATCAACGTACACTACTAAAAATATTGTCAAAAGCGAACGAAAAATCGACATCGTCCAAAAACGAGGGAAAATCAATCCAATATCATTTTATTAAAAAAAATCGACGGAATGGGTTGATTGTCCGTCGATTATTTTCGCCGCAAATTAAGTTTGACATTTTTTTTTAAAAATATTTTTAATTTTTTTAATTTTTTTATTTTTATGCTTATCAAGACCGGGCTCCGTTTTGAAGTGCAATTGCAGCTGAAGAGTATAAATAAAATAAATAAAGATTTCATTAAAGATCTTGTATAGTCGAAAGTGGTAAATTGTCTAATGCCATAGTAAATATTTGATTTTTGATTCTAAGTAGCTACATTTTAAAATATTTCTTAAAAAAAATAAAAAAAATAAAAAAAATAAAAAAAATAAAAATATTTTTAATTAATTAATTTATCAAACGCCATGACTAAGTCGACCGTCCCTCGATTTTAACCGACCATATCCGTTGGTTTCACTGCTCCTACGAAATACCCCGACAACTATAAGTGCATCGACTTAACGCTCTTTTTTACTTTTGAAACCGACCTTATCCGCCGTTGCTGGGCCCTCATTTTTATACATGGGCGCTTATAGTGACATAATTAATACATCATCCGATTGACCCCGTATGAAATAATATTTGAATTTAAGTTACATATAAAAAAAACACTTAAAAATATTTAAAACACATAAAAATATAAAATTAATTTGAAATTAAAATTTCATTGAATATAAGAAAATCCTCTAAATATTAAATACTTCTAAAAGAGTAAATATCTTTCTAAATTAATGATATACACAAGTAATTTTTTCGAACAAGTTTTAAGGAATAATTTTTTACCTTAATCGATCGTTGGATTCTCATCTACATCATCAACTAAACTTTGACCAATTTCCACAGGATGATCCAAATACATTGGACAACAACCCCTCTCCCCCCCCCAAAAAACCACAACAAAACTTAAATAAACATATCTATACCCGTGAATTTTTCATAATTCTATAAAACAATGCATTTTATTTTAAAATTAGTGTTTTAATTTTCTCTCGATATAAAGTGAAAAAATAAGTGGTGAATTTATTTTTATTCGATTATACATTGATTAAAAGAACAAGAAATGGCTTAAAATAAAAGAAAGATGTTTGAAATAGTTTTCCTCGTTTACTATAAGAATAGTTAAGAATATAAGATATTAATTTCTTAAAATTTTTAAAAATTTAAAAGTTAAATTTTCAAAAAGGGAGGGGGCTGTACTTATATTTTTGGGAATAAAGAGTAGTAATTCTTATAAAATATGTATAAGGCTGAAAAAAAGAAACGCACCAAGAATCACGCTACAGTTTAAACATCTCTCTTCGTAATTTAATCATCAAGAAATAAGTTTCTTAAAGAACTAAAGACTTTTATACGCATGATATATAATCCTCTCATATATAAAGCATTAAAACAACTTTCCTAGCACACTTTTTATGATCACGTTCATTTTTACTTAAATTCATGATATTTTAAATTATTTTCCAACAATTTTACATCAACTTGGAAAAATGGGAGTTACTTTTTCACCTTTTATTCTTGAGAATATTTCATTTCTAGGAACTTTATTTATTTATCTCTAACTTTATTCCATTTTTTGTTGTAAAAGAAAAAGATATGGTGGAGAGAAGGGAATCAAAGAATAAGAATTTCTTTTTTGGTCCTGTATACAATCTCCACTATGTAAAAGAAGGGGTAGGGTAGGGTGGGGTGGGGGTGGGGGTCCAAACAATTCTAGTTTGCTTTTCCCCTCTTATTTAGGAATTAACATTTTTTTTTTTTTGGCTTGATTGCAAAAGTGACTTGTAAATAAATTTTCTGTTACTTCTTGCATATATACATATCATAATAAACTCAAGAATCATGATGTATATGAAAGAAAATAAAAAAAAGTAGCACTGTCTTTTCTACGGTTCAAAATAGAGGACCAACTTGTTTTTTTATGTTCTTATCTATTACTTTCTCCGTTTTTAATTTATTTCGTTCGATTTGTTTCGACACGTAAGTTTAAGCATGAAAGCATATGACACTGTGCCTAACTCAACCCCAAAAGTTTCAGCCTTCATACGAGTGCGGCGATCGCCCTGTCTACGTAAACAAACCATCGCCCATTCCCAACCAACGCACTTTAACCCACTTTAACATGTTAAAAACAAAGAAGATTTTTGAATCTTATAATCTTAAACTAAAACACAAATGTAACGTATCAAAACGCCCTTTAATCTGTGTAATCTTAAACATGCCTCGTAGAGAAAATCGAAATTTAAAAGTTATCAATAAAAAAGAAGAGAGAGTATAATTTTTTATACAAACAATATAGTTAATATTCTCTCACCAACAAGCGGTTTGGTGATAAAGATGCTAATTGTAGTTTCCAGCTTGAAATTAATCTAATATGTATTTAAATTTTTTTCGTTTATCTCAATATATATGCTACTTTTCAAATAAGGTGATCTAAATATAGTCATTGACCGTCAATACGATATATATATCGAACGCCGAAGCCTGACGGCACTTTGAAGCATCTAACACGGTCCGATCTCGCAAAATTGCTCAACGTATGCTCTAGCCCAAGATTTTACTCTTATTGCCAGCTTCTTTTTCTTTTATGCCTGGCACTGAAGGCCGGAAGGGAGAAATGGAAGAAGCTAATGTTGTCTTTAAAATTTATTTGTTTCCACTTTTATCACTAAATCTTTATTTCTATTTTGAGGAACATATGAACTTCTTTATTTGTATTACATTTGGTTCATAAAATTTAAGTAAAATAAAAACTTTTGCCTCTTTGACATTGGCATGATTGCAAAGTGAAATAAAAGTCAATATGTTTGTCCCAAATTTGTTTCTTCCATTAATAATTAAAGATGGAACGTGGTATATATGTGAATGATTAATTTATTTATTTATATTTATTAATATTTTGTTTTCTCCATAAAATCAGAGGCTGGCTTTATAATTTAATAATGTAAATGAGCCAAATACTGACCTTCACTTTTTTATTTTTCCTTCCACTATCTCATCATTTTCCTTCCATTTTTTAAATTGGTTTGGGACTTTATATAAAAAATAGTAGCATTATATTTCAAGGTGGAATTATGACGTTTAGATGACGTCATATGTATCTCATTATTCAAGAGCTTTGTGTCAACATAATACGTAGGGGTGTTCACGGTTTGGGTGAAAATGAACTAAATCGGCCAAAAAATTGATATTTGGTTTGGTTTTTAAATTTTAAAACCAAAATAAAAAATTAAAAAAACTTAAGAATTTAAAAAAAATCAAAGAAATAACCAAATTGAACCGATAAATTTTATACGTAAAATTTTATAATTATTTGAATAAAATAGTAATTAAGATATTAATATTTGAAAATTAAAATCAATAATATATTTTTTCTTTTTAATCATTAATTTTGGTTTTTGTGATACTTTATTTCACGCGCACTACAAATACTTTAAATTATATTACTTAAAAACATGTCCAAAACCCAATACTCTAAGTCTAATTGTTTATATGTGGTGTGACATATCGCCGATTTTTTTTAAATTTTCTTTGCTAGCTATTATCCATCTACTTTAATCGTTTACCTCTTTGATTTTGGAAGACCGACCATCTATATGAAGTTGAATAAATATTTAAAAATAAATAATATTCTTGCATACATTCATCTCGATGTAAGCAGGTAAATTTGTCGATTCCTAACGTTCACTGAAATACCTACCCTTACGTCTCTATTGTTTTACTATTATTAATTTATCATTAGCTAGTTATAAACCGAAACTCCGGGAACTAAACCGAACTAAACCGACAAGAACCAAAAACCGATGGTTATTTATTTATTTGGTTTGATTTGGTTTAAAATTTAAAACCTAATTAAATTGATTTGTTTGGTTTCAATCAAAAAACCCACCCAAACCGTAACCATGAACACCCGCACACATGTGAAGTGCGACGCGTTCAAAGTGACAGAAACGCATTGTCCGGCCTTAATTAACATAATAAATCGTCTTATAAATTTGTCTTTTGTGATATACCATCATCGGTGTTAAATACACATATAAAATAAACTAATAGTATATTTTTATAAAAACTTTTTACTTTCTTTTCATTTCGATATAAAATTTATCTAACACGTAACATGCACCTCATGACCATCCTCGTTGTCCCTCCTCCGTCATAGGCATCTCATAAGATGATACTTATCTTTTAATGTGTTTGTGTGTGTGTGTTTTGTTTTGCTTTTTTTTTAATAAAAATCCTTTTGCAAAGCTTTGAGAAAGATTGATTCGAAATTGAATAAGATCAATTATGAATAGAAGGACAAATTCTGAATGCATATAACTCTTTAAAGACTTCACTTTTGGAGCATCATGGATTGCCATAAAAGAAAAATCTTAATTTCCTTTAACTTTCTATCACAAAATATTGGGTTGTTAATTTCCAATTATTATGTTATACTTCTTGCTACTTTTTTATTTAATGTACTTTAGACTTTTCGTGAACATTATCTATAAGTCTAATGAATTGTCTTAGGGTTTCATAATAGCTTATGCTTATTATAAGTAGAATACCGTTATTTAAAAATAAAAGCATAATATAATATCGTTATGTTAAATGCTATTATAAATAAATGACATATATACATGTAAGTAGTTATGCGGGAGGCAGGCGGTAAAGCGGCGGGGTGGGATAGAGCACGAGCATACTGCAATAAAATTTATTTGTACTGCAATATTCACGCCAAACAATAAACGCACACAAACGCCTTATTTATATATCCATATTATTAATTAATTGTGATAAGTGATATGTATTCTCATTTAATTTTTTAACGATTAAAATTATTATATTTAATCCGACATAAATATTTGGATGAATAAATATTTATTTGGATATATACACCATATGGCATTGTCAGTGGAAGTGATATAGGGAAGTGTTACTAAAATCTTTGGGCAGTTGGGACTTACCTATCAAAGAGGCAATTTAGTTGAATAAAAGGACATGAAGCTAACTTGTGTCATAATACTGCCTTGTCAATTTTTCATAAATGCACATTATTTTATAGTATGTTTTATCTTCTAAATTTTCTTCATATATATCCTCAGGTATATTGGTTCTGTGTCATAATCAGATAAAATAAAGCATTTAATTATGAAAGCATTATATAGTATGCAAAATCTATTTAACCAATAAATCAAATAAAAAAAATGTTATTTACTTTTATCGATATTTGGGTTATTGGATTAATGGTTTTTAAATAATTTTGACTTTTTTTATTGAGTTATCTATTCGATTTTCGATTTTAAGGGGTTTAGTTAATGGTTAAACCGATAACCTAATAAAGATTATATTAAAATTGTCTTTTTATCCCTAATTGTAAATGAGTATCTGTTAGATTTTAAATATAAACTTTTTTTTTTTTTGTATTTTATGTTATTATCTTGTAGAATCTCCTATTTTCTTTCGAAGTAGCTTGCTGTACGCTCTATCCATCTCGCAATCTGATTTTTTTGAGAGATTGCTACCATGCCATCGCACCAAAGCTGTTACGACTGAAAGAATACAATTTTGTTTTAGCAAAAACTTATTTTAGTTTGTTTCTACTTATAATCTTCGCAGACTTTTTATGCATGAAAGTAGTGTATATATGAAGTTATGAACAAATAAAAATTAGAGAAGGAAAAGTTAGAGGACCATTTTCTTATGGGTTAAACCGAAATCGAACTACTATGACCAAAAACCGATTAACCGAAAATCGATAATGAATATCTTATTGATTTAGTTATCGATTTAACATATTTATAAATCAAAATCGATAAATCAAACTGATAATATACATAACCAAATCGAACTAATCAATAAGCACCCTAACATTACATTTAATCTCGAACTTAATGCATAATGTGAGTTAATTAGAATCTAGAAGATTACTAAGTATATTTTTTTTCTTTTATTAATATTATTAATTATTATCGCTCGATAGTAAAATAAAATTCACCAACCTTTCTCATTTTCTTTAATAATAACAATGCAAAAAACTATTTGAACACATTTTAATTATAATTCAACTGGATATTTATACTGAAAAAAATTGCTCATCAAAATTTCAAATAATTGAAAATTCACTTAATATACGCCAATTTTCCATGAACTCCATTGATGAGCTGATTTAGGAGGAAAGAGTGGAATTGGGGTTATTTTAATTTTTGAAAAATTAAAAAAGACAAAATTCAAGTTGAATTTGAAAATAATAATATAAGTTTTTAAAAATTAATTAATTAATTTAATGGTGGTGATGATTAATATAATATTTTCTTTTCCTTGATATGGGCCGTCATTACAAGGCATATACATTGAAGTGTAAGGGAATATATATGGACATTGTTATAATATATATCACTTAATCGTATAAATATTTAAATTTTATTGATAAATTTTTGTTTAAAAGAAATATAATTACGACATCGTGAAGATACTCACGATAATATATAAATATATCGCAATGACAGATATGACTATACTCTGATGGTACGTGCATGATTAGCGAGTTTATTCCCAAGGATTAGTCATTCTCAAACATTCCACGACAATATATTTAATATACTATGCATTATCACGGATGATCGAGGAGCCGCGCGCCATTTCTCGAAGCACGTTTCATCCTCAGCGATACCCACAGAAAGAATTGATATACTAGCTTTACGATATCACGGAAGGTCAGCATTTGTGACATTTTCCGTAATTAATTGTATACATTAAAGTAAAAGCAAGAGGACATATAAATTTTTTTATGCTTCGATGGGACAATTATGTAAGTTTTTTCTTAATTATATGCACATATTGTGTAGCCTAAATGAAGGATTAGCTAATGGAGACAAGATAAAATGACCACAATTTTGGTATTCATAATCAGCCATAAATACAAAGATCATATTAGCCTTTTCAAAATAAAATTAGATATTTATTAATAAATAACTAATAAATAAATTAAAAAGAAATTTTAAATAAAGAAAGTTTAAAAGGGCAAAAATAAATCAGTTCATACGTGAACAAAAATTGTGATCATTGTGGTCGAAAATCCTTGTGATCATTTAAATTTATCCATTCAGATAATACACATTATTATAACCTTGAATATCCCGAAAGAAATATATGTCTTAAATTACTTAATTCATTTGAACACAATAATTAATCTCACTCAAATTAAGGCCTCCCTTGAGTGTCCATTAATTAAATGCAATTATTGAAAACAGATGGAAGTTGGATTTTGAACGCAACATTTAGTTACGTAATTAAATCAAATTAAGTACAGTTAAATTTTTAAAACTCCCTGCCAGCTAAATGCTATTATGTAAGCATGCTTGATTATCATATAAAAGGATCTAACTATATATACATATATGTATGTAGATGAAAGACGGATAATGAGCAACTAATTTTTATACGTACTTTAATTGTGATCTATAAAAAAAAAGGACTGATAATGAAGGTCTGTGCTAAATGTTTTTGAACTTGTGTTGAACAATTGAAGAAATGATTTATGAAGAAACAAATGCAACTTTTTCCGAAGGAGTCGTCATTTTCTATCGTAACGCCATGTCATTTTTAATCCCTATGTATTTTGGATGCCATGCCCCGCCGACACGAAGTCGATTAGAAAGCTCCAATATATTAATTAATTTCACTAGCAGTAGTATAACTAGCAATGTGCCTATCATATTTACAAATTAAAATTGTGTTTGATAGCTTTGACCATGTCAGAATATTAATATGGACAAAATTTCTGCAAATTTTTTTAAAAGAAGGAAACTGATGGGAGTACTATATTATTAAGCAAAATACTGCTCATATTATTTTATTTTATTTTTTAAATTTAAAAATGAACGATGAAAATATAATCACAAGATATAAAATAATAATTCGATACATTAAATTCTCGTCTGAAACAATGAAAGGTTTTATATTCACATAAGCATGATTGCATGAAGACAACTAAAAAAAAATTCAAAATAAAGACAATCTATTCAGAATTAATATAAAACCTAATTTTGAGAAATTTAAAGAGAAAATTAGTATTTAATTGTACACGTGGTGCTCAATTTGTGACAGTTCGAAATGGTTAAAAATCTCTTTAGAAAATGCTTAATTAAATATTGACATTTACACAATATTATTATTATTATTATTATTATTTTCATAATAAAATTTAATGGCATTAAATGATTCAAGAAAATTCGACATTACATGCACTATGACATAATTATAGCCAAATTTATAACCTTTTTCATTGTAATAAACTAAGGGGAGGAGTGGGGGTCATGCTACAGATTAGTCATCAACATCAAATTGCTAAACTGAAGTTAAACCTAATTAATCATAATAACAATAAATAAATTAATTTAAATTTTTTAAATTTATATGTGTGTGGCACAAACTATCATTATCATGAAGGTGATTACACGCCTACCGCTTTTTGTAACTAAAATACCCCCCCCCCCCCCAAAGAAAAGGCTATAGAAATTAATATAATTCTGTGAATTGTTCGAAATAAAGTTTAATATTTTTTATAAGTGATATCGATCTATTGTCACAAATCAATTTGTATATACTTTGATGTGAAGCAATGAACATTTTAAGGTTTTGCTTCTCATCTCAAATTGTTATTTATTTCACATTATTTTTCAAACAACGTTAGTCTCTTTTATATATGTGTACGCAGATATTATGAAAATATATATTATATATAATAAAAAATTTCATAAAAATGACCTTACTTGATTATATTAAGAATGTCTTTATATATCGTTGAATATATAATTTTGTAAACACTAGATGACCTTAGTTGGACTGTGCCTTAATGTACGCTTAAAAGCTTAACATTATATTTTTATGATAAATTTTTTTAATGTGAACTAAAATTAATCAAAGACCAAAATAAATACGAGACACGAAATAAAGCACAAAAGAAGAGAGAAGCATGACATGTTCATTTTCATGCACAATATCTATTTGACATGGGCTAAACATATAGGTGTTGAACAACCAGCAGAAAGTGGTTGAGTCACCTGTATTATTTATTTTATGATTAAAACTCTTCATTAAATTGATAAATATTAAGTAGCTTTACCTAATGAGAATAGCACCTTTCCCTACAAATTGAAATTTTATGAGCCTAACATGCTGAGTTCAAACCATCAATTTTGTTTGTTGAGACTTAGTCTGATATTCATTTTAATAATATATATGTTTACAAATATTTGGGGAAACTTAGATCAAGTCCTAGCAAAGATAAAAATATCAGGTAATTTTAATTTCTGCATGCATACGAATATCTCGTACAGCTGGTACGATAAAATTTTGTGAAATTAGTCGAAGCGCAGTTGATGCAAACACCAACACCATAAAATAAAAACAAAGATATTTGGAAACTTACTAATTATACTAAATAAACCTTCACCAAATATAGGAAAAAATAATTCTAATGACAACTTCTTGTAAGCAAATTTCCATTTTCTTTTTTTTTTCTAGTTTAATGTTTTATTCCTTTAGACACAAATGCATTATAAAGTTATAACATGTAATAAAGAGAAAAAGATGATAGAACTCTATAAAGACTAATATGAAACATCAAGGTTAATAGAAGAGAAAATTCTATTTAATTAACAAAATAATCATACTCCCAATTTTTTTACTTTTGCTATGATAAATTGATAGTAATTTAAAACCTTCAACTGCTCAAAAGTTAGAAATATTCAAATAGAATATGTGCGATCAAAGAATTAATAAAATAGATTAAAATTTGGGGCAGACAAGTGCCCAAAAAGCCGATTCCTCCCTGCATTTTAATGTGACTTCACGCTTGCACCCGCTGGAGAGTTACTTGATACCTCATAATATAGTTAAATGCACATAAATTAATTTGAACATACTGTTATACTATATATTATGTGAAAATGTTGATTTGCATTGACAAATAAAATTCACAAAATGGCAATTTAAGAGCAACTGCTCATGCTACTAAATTTTTTTCCTTTAAGAAGTCAATATATTATGCAGTTCTATTGTGAAAAGAGAAATATAAGGTGTTGTAACAAATACAGCAAATTTTCAAAGCTGATCAAAAGCCAAATAATACCAGTCAAACCTCAAAACTTTACAGACAATATTGGTTAGCAATTGTATAGTTGTTCACAAATGTTCACATACACAAGAAAACACAAATGCTTTCTCTTAGTATCTCTCTCTCTCTAGATATAAAGACAGGCTGAAGGATCCAAACCCCCCAAACCCCACTTACATTATTAACAATTAATAATATTTTGGTCTGAAGTAAATGAAAATTTATTCACAATGGAGAAAGAAAATAAAGGAAACAAATAATAAGAAAGCTGGAGAATCAGGACAAGCAAAGGGAGGCTTAGCTTCTTTCCTTTTTTCCCTTCACCTTTCTTTCTTCCTGCTATTGCTTAAGCATCTTTTTCTTACTTTTGCTCTTTCTTTTCATTCTTGTTCATTCTTTACTTTCCTCTTGGTAAAATATTAGTATATTTTTCCTTGCTTTAGTTTGATTCCATACTTCCCACTATCTCCTATTTCTTTCCATTTCTTCAGCTGAAACCTGTTAGTAAAATCTTTGATTCTTGATGGTTGTTGCCTATCTGGCATTGATCATTTGATCACAAAAGTCTAATTCCTTTCGTTGCAGTTTCTTTTTTTCCTTCTTGACGGCTCTTTCCCCAGAAATTGTCTTGGAGCTTAAATACCTTAGCTTAATTCTTTGTTGATCCCTTCTTGGTTCTGCTGTTCAAGCTTAAAAATCCCATTTTTCTTGTTTTGCAATTCCAAGATTGTGACTTTCTTTCTTTCTTCTTCAATTGTTTAGTTTCTGGGAATTCCTCCTTTTCATTTGTTTTGTTACTTGTATTTCTGTTTCTTGAGCTCCAAAGTCTTGGGAATTTACTCTTGTTTCTTTTCCCTTTTAATGGTCTAATTCCCTGTATTTTCCTGTTACTTGCAAAGCTCCTTAACTTTACTTCCTTTTGGATTAATTGATTTCTGTGGTTCCTTGCTGAAATCGGGTTCTGATTCCATGGGACTTTGTCATGGAAACCCATTCAACCCCACAAAATCTGTCTGAAAATCCCATAATTCCCATTGATAATGAGCAAGAATTTAACTCCCACACTGGGAAAAAACACCAAATTTCCCCTTTACAGCCCAAGTCCTCTGCCTATGCATTCAAGAACTCCCCGCCAATTTAGTGTGACTTCAACACCTTTGAGATTTTCAAGCGTGTACCACCATCACCAGCCAAGGTCAGGGCATTGCTTGCTAGGGAGGCATGGCTCAATCAGTTTAATGAAGCTAATTCCAGAAGGTAGTGAGTGTGATACTGGGTTGGATAAGAATTTGGGCATTTGAAGAATTTTGATGTTTCACTAAGTGGAGTTTTGGAAGAAGAAGTGGAAGATACTGCTATACTTCTGCAGCTATGGTGTAAGAGTTTAGGCAGTGGTTAAAAGTTATCCCAAAATTCAAAGGCTTGTTCCTTTTTATGCTGTTTTTCTATTGTGCATTCTATAGTCTTGATGAGCTTTATTTCTAATAGACCCATATGAAAGTAAGACTTTTGGGTTTCTATGTGGTTTGATGTTGAATCTGTTGAAGCATTTAATTTCATGCTGATTGAAGTTTTACCTGGTTGAGATGTCCTTTTATTCTGGTAGCATTTGAGGCAGTGTCAGTGACATAGAATGAGCTGCATGAGGTGATGACTGCGCTTTTCTGCAGAAATATAGTGGATGTTCTTACTTTCCCAACAGTTTAGTTCCAGAAATTGCTGATATGATGGCAATGGGCCAGATAGATTTATTGGAAATTCCATCATCATGTTTATGATAGTTGATCTTTGGCCAAAATGAAACCTCTGCCAGTGGACTTTCATGTACAGTTCAGAACATCTACGCTGTATTTCAAAGCTGTATAGTTTGGTACTATCAAAAGGAAAGGTTGACTTACGGCTTGATGCTGTTTCTAGTTACTGAGTTCTTTCGGTCATACTTATACATTTAAAAGTTGCAGGAAATAGGTGACAACGTTTCCAATCATTTCCTGTCAACTGCATTTTTACTTGATGCTATCCTGTTATTTGCATGCCGAGAGTAGATCAACGATTGTATTTTTTTCTTTTGTTTAATGAGACTGGAGGAATCTTTGCAGATGACCACAGCTATTGCAATTGAGGACGTAAGGAGAGAAGTCAAAATATTATATTGCTTTAACGGGACACACAGGAATCTGGTTCACCTGATGCCTATGAGACGAGGAAATGTTTATATAGTCATGGGAGAAGTTAAAATAGTCAATCTTAATGCTGTCTTTACTTGATGTTTCAGGGTAACTTGTCAATGTTAGTACTTCAGCATTCTGATATCAAGATAAATATGATTGTTTGTGTTCCTGCGAGGTACTTAATTACATGATGGAGTCTGTAGACTAGACACTAAAAAGAAGATTGTTTTATTTTGGTCAACATCGCTCTAAGTGATTGCTATTTATCCAGAGCTTATTTAACTTAGGATTAGATTGGTTAAGATAGCCTTTTTTCCAACGGGAATGATTTGATGTCAGCATGATCATGGCTGCCATGAGTACTCTCTTGCCTAAGCTAGTTTAATGCCAGAATAGTAGATGAAGATACATAAAACAATTATCCTGATTCGTATTTCCAGTGTTTTCGCACTGTTTGTCAAACCAGGAGAGAAATCTCCATTATGCTATCATATTTTTGGCTTTTTTATATTTTCCGCATTTGTGTGTACTTATCTTTGTGAGATCTTCTTCAGGTTATGTAAAGGAGGGGAATTACTGGACCGGATACTTGCAAGGGTGAGTACTTAAAATAGTTTCAGTTTAGCATGCTCGTTATTCCCTATGTGAACCTCCCACTCCAGTTTCTTTTGAAGGGGTGGGAAATAATTGTGAAGACGATGCCAAAGCTGTCATGGTGCAGCTTCTAAGTGTGGTCTCATACTGTCATCTTCAAGGGGTTGTTCATCGTGACCTAAAGCCTGAGGTAATGGGTTCTTTTTAATTCTTATTACATATGACACTCATATTCATTTGCAATAAACACTCTACTTATGTTTAGAACTTCTGTTTCTAGAAGCAGATTACTCTTTTGAATGGCTAGCCACCTAACAAAGTTGTTGTTGAGCTATATGTTCACAAAAGAAATGAGCAGAAAGTATGTCCAACTACCAAAAAGCTCGGCAATTTTAATACTCGTTAATGGTACTTGTACATTATTTTCAAATTTCTTCACAAATTTTGAAATTTCATATATAGAAAGTTAAATTTTTTTTAATTAAATGGGTTGAATTTCCATATTCACGGAGGGGGACTGGTTGTGACTTGTGGCTGCTATTTTAGCTCCACTAACTATTCTTACCTGTATCCTTACACATTGGTTCAAGCATTAGAAATGCATAGGCCAAAACCAATATGGCAATGTATGGAAACTTGTGTAAGAATTGCTTCACTACTGTTCGGATATCTTATTGGTAAATATTCTTATATTAGTATGGCTTCTCTGTATATTTGGAATGGAAATATATCAGAAGACTAGTGTCTCTATTTGGAAAACTGTTAATGAATTTGTTGATAAATTTCTTGAATGAACCTAAAGAATAGGGTCAAGTTTACTAGTTTGCACAAATTGTTGATGGACATTAAGCGCACGAATGCAAGCACAGTAACATGGATTAAGAACTCATATCAAAAGAAAAACTCTCAAGACATCATCATCATAGTAGTTACATGACTTAAACTTAATAACTGAAAGTCATTAATCATTTACTTATTTAAAAAAAACTGATATATTAATCATGTGCAACAAGTTTACAGTAGATTTAAAGCCATTATTCCTGGATTTTCCTTTTTATATGTTCACTGTTCATTAACATATCTAGGGAATCCTTCCCAACTAATTAGTGATTAAAAGATCATTCATGAGAATTTTGGTAAATACACGCCACATGATGAATGCTGATAACCAATTATATTTTTGCATAAGCCCCTGTAAAGCATTGGATAGAATCAAATCAGCTCAATCCAATCAAATGCTTTCAAAGGTTTGTCTATCAGACAGACCACTGAAACTAGTCATGCCCACATGTTTTCTTATGGTATCTAATGGAAATTTCCAGGGTTTCTTCTAACTTCCACCATATGAAACAAATGTGCGTCATTTCTTTCCCTCCTCACTCTATGTTTCGTATACTTTTTATTTCTTTTGGCTTGAGCTCATTATATTGACAGCTGTTCTTGTGTTCTATTCAGAACTTCCTTTTTGTTTCTAAGGATGAGGACTCTCCTTTAAAGGCCATTGACTTTGGTCTCTCTGATTATGTAAAACCAGGTAAAAGTTAATGCATACAACGTTTTATCAGTTCTTATTCTGCACTTATAGCACGCCATAGCTTGACTAATGGAGTCATTTGCAGATGAAAGGCTTAATGATATTGTTGGAAGTGCATACTATGTTGCACCTGAGGTTCTGCATAGATCTTATGGAACAGAAGCTGACATGTGGAGTATTGGTGTAATTTATATTCTTCTCTTTGTGGAAGCAGACCTTTCTGGGCACGGACAGAGTCCGGTATTTTTAGGGCCATCCTGAAAACTGATCCAAACTTTGACGAAGCCCCGTGGCCCTCTTTGTCTTCTGATGCAGTAGACTTTGTAAAAAGATTGCTGAATAAGGATTATCGCAAAAGGCTAACTGCAGCTCAGGCTCTCAGTAAGTCTCGATGACAATGTCAATTATGGATATCCTGTCAGGCATTCTGTAGTAGACCTTACAAATTTGGAATATGATATACTCTACACTACTTAAGTTCCTTTAACGCCCTTGTCAAGTCTTGCCCGAGCAGAACTCGCCATCACCATATGAAGCTACCTAGAGACTTCTTGATTTAACTATATTACCTATGTTGTTTCATATTTATATTTCTTATTGCAATATCAGACTTTAGCAGCATTATAGATTTCTTAACCTGTCTCATTTCTTGTCTAGGTCATCCTTGGTTGGCTGGTCATCATGATGTGAAGATTCCTTTGGATATGATAGTATACAAGCTTGTAAAAGCTTATGTATATTCTTCTTCTCTTAGAAAAGCTGCTTTAAGGGTATGTATATCTGTTATTGTGAAACTGCTTCTAAGTTCACAGCAGTCATATAATTTAGCCGCACTTATATATAGGGCCGTGAGCTTTTACAGATGTGCTCGGACTCTTCAAATGCGGAGTGGTGCGTGCTGAATCCTCCAAAAGTAGTACATTTTTGAAGGATCCTCGACACGGTGCGGCTGCATTTTTGGAGAGTCCGAGCAACATAGCTTTTTGAGGCATGTTAAGGCCAGATAATATCTTTTATGTTTTGGTCCTTATATTTCTTCAACCTCTTCTCGCCCTGCACCCAGCAAAGGCAGCATGATGTGATCAGCAGCACTTAATATAACCTGGGTTCAGCATTTCTTAAGGTCCTGTAAATATGTAGAGAAACATATTTTTCCTTTACTGAGAAATTATAGCATATAGTGACAAAAATGCTATGTCATAAGCATGATACAGTTACACAATCTTGGAGCAATATGACGAATGAAATTATTTTGACTTCAAAAGAAGATGTTAACCCCAGATTTGTTAGCCTTATGATTTATCATTTGCTGCTAATAACAGGCTCTTGCTAAGACATTGACTATTCCACAACCAGCTTATCTTCGCGGATCAACCCATACTTATTAGGGCCATGTGTGGACTTGTAGCCCTACCAAACTTTAAATGGTAAAGCTCTCTATCCTCCACCAACATCGCCTCCAGGAAATTAACAAGAAACTAAAAAGATTGTTGACTCATTTGTTTTTTACTTTCAGTATACTGGTTATATTCATTTACATTCTCCACTAGTGAAATGAGTTAAATGATTTGGCAGGCTGTCATGAAGAACTCCACCGATGCAATGAAGGATTCAAGGGTTTTCGACTTTGTCAATACGGTAAGCTCATGAACTTCATGCTTACAATTCTAATAGACACAGTGAAGTGATGACAAATTTTATTGACCGACTTTTCATGTCCCGGCAGGTGAGTTCTCTTCAATATAGAAATTGGATTTCAAGAATTTTGTGCTGCTTCGATAAGCGCACATCAGCTTGAGGGAATGGAAAGCTGGGAGCAACATGCCGGCCGTGGCTATGAGTTCTTTGAAAAGGAGGAACAGGCCTATTATGATAGAGGAACTTGCACGGCACACTCTCCCTCCTCCCGCTTCTCTTATTGTGATGCTAATAGTATAGTACTATAAATATGATGGGCAAGTATCTGAATTTTTGTGTCTATCAATAAGACTTAATTGTTAAAGAGTGAAGTAATAACTTGATATGCATTATTGTTATTTGCTAATGACATCTTCAAGTAAAGAACCAAGTCGACATGTACAGTGGCAATAAAATTTCTTTGCTGGGCATCAAAGCCATGAATACCTCTACTTCTCAAGTAAATGTTCAATTAAAGAGCTTGAGCTTTTCAGAAATAGTTAGAAGAGTATGATTTGTCAAGGGTAAGAAATTAAGAACATATACGAGTATGGTGGTGCCATTAAACGAATTAAACTTGCCTAAAATCATTCTTTGAACTTCTGTTTGACTAGTGTTTGAGAGCTCTCCTCGGCTTTCATACTCTCTCCCATTTATTGGATTCTCAGCTAGTTTAATAATTTTCCTATTTGGTTTATTTAAACAGGAGCTGGGGCTTAGTCCTTCGGTCCCAGTTCATGTAGTTCTGCAGGACTGGATTAGACACTCTGATGGGAAGCTCAGTTTCTGGGGTTTGTCCGCCTGCATGGAGTTTCTTCTCGCGCACATTTCTGTAAAAGCTTAGAGTATAATCTATCTTTATGAAACTTCCCAATGGTTCATCTAGCTTTCAGATTATTCACTGAAGAATTGAAGTCTTGCTGCTTGATCAAATGGTGGCAAAGAAGCATAGACGATGGTCTGTTAAAACGCCAGCAAACAGCGGGTTTACGCATTTAAGCTACAGATCCTATTTCGAAAAATACATGGCATTAGCAGCATATTTTGGTGTCAGTCTTATTTTGTCATGTAATTCTTCTATTCTTCAAATGTTGGATCACATTCCACTTTAAAAGGATTGTACAGATGAGGATAATCAGAAGAAAAATGTAAGTAGTTGGTCAGAAAAAGACAGCTGAAAGCTGAGATGAGTCTTAGGCTTCTTGGTGTAACTCGTTTTACCATTTTGCTTAGCTTAATAGCCTCTTTATTGTGTCTATAACTTTAGATCCTTAATATACCAACAACTTGTAGCGTACGCAGGATTTTACACGAGTATGCGCTTGTTGTACAATTTTACTTAGATCCTTAATATACTGACAACCTTAATGGCACACATGAGATTTTACACGAACAGTATCGATCTATTATCACAATCCTGCTTGTCACTGGGTTTAGATTTGGACTGTGGTGATTTTATGGGCCTCACTTATTGTTCCGAATTGATATGTACATCCTTTTCCAAAGGGTTAGTTTGAAAACAATGCAAGAAATTGGGATGAAGTTGTATATTCGAAAACTTAGTGCCCACCTCACCCTTCAATCCATTTGCCGCAATTAATCACCTCTGATGCTTACATCAAATTAATAAAGTTAATCTTAACAATTAAAAATTAAAGCAAAAATACATATCATTTAATCATATGATCCAATGACAAATATATGATGAAGGGCACATGTTTTATATTTATCAATTTGACGTAAACACCCGACATGAATAAATTTTTACTGAGGGGGGCAAATGCTTTTGACCTTTCATCTTAGTTTTAATCTTAAAAAAAAAAACATAGTTGTCTAGCAGTTGGGAGTTATTAGAATTAGGCAAATGTCCCACCAACATAATTCTACCCTTAGATCTTATGATTATGAATTATGATCCATAGTACTAGGAGGACTACTAATGAGCTGGTTTAAACAGATGCAGATTGTTTCCCTTAATCCTCAGTGAAATGATTTAAATGGCCAAATTGTATGATCACATTTTCCTTTACAATTTGCTCATTTGAATGGGTGTTAGTTTGCTACCTATGTATTGTTACTTTAAAACATAATTTTTAATTTTGGTGTATATTTAAAAGTTTATAATACGCATTATTAATTTATCATTGTTTTATAATAATTGATCTAATGTGATCGTATATTTTTTTCTATTCTTAGTTTACTTTTAGTTATTAATTAATAATAGTATTATCATTTATAATAAATTTATTTCACACCTTACTTTTTTTATTTGTATTATTGTAAATTTATTCTTCATATTATTTATATGTGTCATAATAAAAACAACCATTTAATATAATATAAACAATCAATATAATATATTATAATATATTATGTTTTAAATAATGCATAAAATACTGATCTATAAAATTGACCATGTATGAAGTCATCGTATATCACACATAAAAGTAGAACTTATGAAACCTTGCAAACAACCATCCAAAGCAAATTGTTACATCAATTAACTAAACAAGATATTAGTACTAAAATGGAAACATTAAATCTGAAGTATCAAAGTGATAACAACCAGATCTTCTTGGTCTTTTGCCATATCAAGACCAGAATGTGGCGATCCGTGGCCCCATTGGTAGAAATAGAAACAAGATCTCAAACTCATATTTCAGGTTTCCATGCAGCCGAATTTACGCCATTGCCACCATTGTTTTCCCAAATGGCCTCTCTTTTCACTTCCATGGGCCTAAAACCTGTGGTCTAGAGAATCATAACTGTAAACCACAGGCTGGGCTTGTTAAGTATCTTTTGCTGGGTGGAATAGAATTGACGGCCCTGAAATATTGTGATATTTGCACGTGGTTTGGGTCATCAAGAGTCGCTCTTAAAAATTCTGAATAGTTGAGACTCTTCATGAAATTCATGGGATTAGTAATTCTCACTTCATTTCTGTCTTCTTGACATCACTTATTTATTTGAAAAGGACATGATATAAATGAGCCGAATGAAGGAAGTTGAATTCATGCAGCTGACAAAATTTGCTTGGGACTAGATGCAATGAAGCTTCATAAAGTTGAATTCTTTTCAAAGTGAAGTGGGTTTACTGCGTTGATGTTGTTTTTGACGTTTAAGAAAGGAAGTGAAGGTTCTTACATGCTTTCCTTGGGTCAGACTTGAGTTATAGTGGACTCTTTGCAAGCTCGAGCTGAAGCGCTAGAGCGTTGGTCTGCATGGCAGAGTGTATCAGTGAGGAATGAATTTTGTTTTCTTAACAGCATATGTATTTGTGTGAGGCAGCCCAGGAATTGTTTGCCTTTTCAGCTTATTGGTGAAGAATGCATCACCTCACATCGTTATCAAAGAAGAGGGGGAACTTATTTGCTTGTGGACAAAAAGGTCATGTATCATATGTAATCACTGTATGTCCAGTGATGCACAAGAAATGTAAGACCAGCTAAGCCTGTTAGTTAGGTATGCTTTTATTTATAAATTACATGTGCAATACGTTCCTTCACATGTAAACCTGTCTTGTTTTTTTCTTCGCCAAGCTGTGGAACAGAATCTCAGCCTGCCTTACCTTGTTGAATCATGCAACCACCTCATTTAGAATCTTAAGTTGTTATATATTCAGTGTTTTATTTAGTTATATTAGATCTGCAACAGTAGAATCTTGTTTGCAAAGCTTGAACTTGTTTCTGTTAAAGTGTGTATGACATGCTAGTTGTTTGGTTCTTGATTGCTATCAAAGGGGAACTTTTGGTTTTATGTTACTTTTTGTATCTTGGGTCATAGTGGATTCTTTTTACATAATGACAATTAGGTAAACAAAATGTCATTTTATAGTTTAGGGAGAATTTGCTTTCTTTTGAGCTGGTGTAATAATAGCATTTGTTAATTGAAGTAATTTACAAGAATAGCATTTGATGATCTCATAAATAAATAAAAAGAATAGCATTTGATGATTGTTGCAATTTGCAATGTAGCTTTTGTTGAGATTCAGTTCTTGTTACCTTGTGTGATTCGTGTATTCAAGGTCAATTTAATGCCTCTTTAGAGGTAAATTGGGCTTCAGAATGTTTTGTGAAAATGAAATCTGTATCGGACTATCAGCTGTTTCAACCAATGTGAGTGATTCTAATCTTTGGATTAAATTTCCAACAACATTAGCTACCATTCTTTTGTGTTTATATAGGTGAAAGAAAATTTAATCCATTCAAAAGATGGTAATTGAAGGGAGCCCACGTAACAGTAAAGTTGTTGCCTTGTGACCAAGAGGTCATGAGTTCAGGCTGCGGAAAGCCTCTTGCATAGTGCAAGGTAAGGCTGCTTTACAGAAGAAACCAATGGTTCGTCCTTCCCCGAGCCCACATAGCGGAGCTTAATGCACCTGCTGTTCTTTTCTCAAAACATGGTACTTCTGAATGTGTCAAAGTTCTAACTGTTCAATTTGGTCATCATAAGATCGTTTATGCTAAGATTATGGGCATAGTATTTGACATGCATGCAGCAATTAATATTATATTTCTGTGAATTTAGTTAACCACATCTCTGGGCGCAAGATAGAATTTCATGTTTTGTGTTGCTTCCAGCCAAAGCCAATTGTTCAAGTAGTATTTCACCAATGCTTTTTAAAATGTGTTTAACAGTCCGAGCATTTACAGTTTCGATGTTCTTCTTATCTAATCACAGAACATTTGTTATGCTCTTCGAGGATGTGTATCAATCCGATCCACAAGAAAGGGATTCTTCATGGGGCCAGCAATCTAACTTGAGGAAAGGTGAATTTTCTGTATTATTGGCTTGTTGCAGTTCATTGATTAGGTTGCATCCAGTTCTGAGGAGAGGCATTTTCTGTATTAATGGCAAGGTAGTGTCTATTATTTGCCAGATAATATGTGTAAATGTATGGATCAGAAAATTGATAATTGATAAATTATCTCTTATCATCAATTTTTTGATCCGTACATTTTACATATTATTGGATGCAGCCTAATTAACAAACTCTTTTTTTTTCCCACCTAAAGGCTTTGTCTAGCGCGAGATTTGAACCCGAGACCACGGTACTCCAACCCACTCTATTGACTACTAGGCCACACCCTTGGGTCCTAATTAACGAACTTTACGTTGCCACTAATACAGAAATGCACCTTTCTCGCAAAATTCATGTACTGTCTCTTATAACTTAAACAAATATTGTATATATATAGTTGTCTCTTAGTTGAAAATTTCTGGCCTTAAAAGAAAGATAATCAAAATAGAAATGCAAAATACACGTGTAATAATCATCGTCTTGCATTGAATCCTTATAAGATGAACAAGGATATATTTTGTTTTTGGAATCCGTAAATAAGACGCATTGTAAATATGGTTTCAGCACAACCTATGTACCGTTTGCTAATTTATAGAAATACACACAAGTTACCAGTTTCAAAGAAAAAGGCTACCAGCACAGCCTTTGTGCTGTTGATTAATGTTACCTTACTCTAAAAGATAATCATAGCTCCTGTATGGCCCTAGCCAGTAGTTAGCCTTAAATATTGCTGTTTCAATTGTGCCTAAGCTGCAAGGAACTAGTTAATGTATGCTAATGTGATATGCCTTGACAAGTATATGAATGCTACTTTTATCTGTTTCTGGGTTCCTGGCAATAAATTCCTTAACAATATTAGCTTACAAACTTACTATATGTCCATCTAATTATCAGGTGGGCAGATAGTTCATGTGCTATGGATTCTTTGTATGATTTGGATCTCATCTCTGACACAGTACCTGTAATTTTGGACAACTCCGAAATGTGGCATCAGGTCCTGGAAACCAGCATGAAGTTAGGTTCTAGAGGAGTTGCCCACGTTGAAGGAGTTAAAGAAGACTGATCTCAAAGAAAAAGTTTATACTCAAACATTTTGCTTATCAATCGAACTGCAGCCCGCCGTGGGTAAACTTACTATCTCTCTCAACTTGGCCCCTTTAAGTGATAAGACATTGGAATGCATGAGTTTCCCTTTTCTTCTTTCTACCAAGGACAGTATCCTCCTAGTATTAGAAAATTTCCGCCCATTATGCCGAAGAATTTAATTCTGTTGTTTTTCCAGAATTGCAAAAACCAGTATTTAGTTTCCTGGCAAACGGAAAGAAGATTTACTATGCGATTGTGAGGAATAGTTCACAGCTGTTTAGAAGTTGTATTGGTATTGTTTTTAGTTTGTTTCCTTTATAAATCAGTTTGACTTTAAGTGATATGCCATGTGCAAAACTTTCATTTGCTAGAGAAATGGAGCTTGTAGCAGGGATGATTTGTTCATATTTGTCCGACTTTCAGTATCGGACCTACTTTTGAATTCTAATAGATTTATTATATGTATTAATCATTCAGGTTTGCTGAATGCAAGGACAGAAAAAATCACAGCTCCATTCTTCTGCCATATTCATTTCTTCCTTCAATGGCCGCAGAAAAACTACGGATGCAGCAGAAAGTTAGTTAACTTGCATGTCATTTAAATTTTTAAATTTAACTACTTAAATTTACCATGCCCTCTATCACTCTGTGAAATAAATCCTTTAACAGTCTGTTTTCTCATAACAGTAGAGATTGCCATCAATATCTTCAACTTGTTTTCTCTATATGTTGAGTCCACCGGATTAAATATCAAATATTTTATCTTGCAGCTCTTTTGTTTTAAAACTACAAATGCATCTTATAGATTTTCTTTCTTGATTAGCTTCCATATATAATATGCCTCTTAAGTTATCCTTGTTGCATAAATGGCTGTGAGAGTGTTGCGGGCCTTAAAGGCCATGGGTCCATCTCCTCAGTGCCATATGTTTTGAGATCATTAGGAGATATGCTCTCCTATAGTTTGATGACTCTCTCATTTATAGATCAAGAAGCTGCTTGGTGATTATGATGCTATGCATGCCCGAAGAGGTGATGTTCTGAAGACAAGGAAAGACACAGGCTGGGGTTGAACGAAGTTTGCACCCTCATTTGGACAGGGATACACGTCCAGAGTTCATTCTATGTAGAATAGAAAATGGGTCCCGCCCAAGTAACCCTTTTATTGCTTCTAATGAGAGAACACCAGCTTATTTTTCCCCTGGCTGTGGGAGGTGATCTTTCAGCTCTTTCGGAATCTTCCTATCCTCTAATTGACCTTGGCATGCTATACAAGAGTAATATGCACTGTTTCTTTTGGTTGCTTGAAGCTTTATAACTCTTTATTTCCTTATGGTCTTCCTAAAACTTATTAGATTTGGTACAGTGGTACCTACAGTGTCCACTGTCTTTTCTTCTGAAACATGTCGGTGACTAATATATAAGGACTTCAGAATTTAATGTAAAGATTCTGAGAGACTGTCAGATTTCTATCTGAAAAACTTTCCATCAATAACTCCATCTTTTTTATTACATCTTCAGCAAATATCCTCACTTTAAATTGAAGTTGCAGGAGGACTGGAGGCAGACTTGGATCAAGTCTCGATGTCATAAAACCATGTATAAGGGAGATAGTGAGAGAGTGGGGTGGATTGAAAAATGGGCTGGAGAAAATCCAATCACTTTTGTACTTGGATCTACTTTATTCCTTCTCCCGTATGAGAAATAGAGCATCTGGGTCATTTGGATCTGGCTTTCTTGGTAGAGGGAGGGTAGAGTATGGCTGCTTGTTAAAGAAATTGTTCCCGGATCACCTCTGGTCATAGGTGTTGGCCTTAAGAGTACAAGGATACAGACTGGTTCTGCAGTGTCACCTGATTTGTGAATTTGTCTCAGATTAACTGCTTGACTTAACCTGTATACCTTTACTTAACAACACCGGCAATGCCTCAGTCCTGCTAAGTAAGGCTTGGCTTATATGAATCCTCACTTCTGATGTCGTTCCATTTAAGCCCGTGTTTCAGTCCACTATTATTAAAAATAGACTTTCTAGCACTAAAAGCTCTCTACATTTTATATTGGCTTATAAATCTCTAACAAGCCTATACCTTTACTTAAAAGGAAACATCTGCTTAACTTGTAAGTGACCAAAACAAAAGCAAGTTCCTGGATAAAACGAATACCGTTGGTTGTCATAGGAGAAAGTATCAATTAGAAGAGGGTGTTTCTCATATTGCACATGTTAAAAATCCATTTGATTACCTCTGGAAGACGATATAACCATTGCATCGCTTTGAAGTTTCTCGACCTTCAGGGATACATCATGATTAACACTGCCTGCTGTAATCTTTTTGTTCTTTTACCTAATATTTGCAGGCATGAAGCTGCCTATTCCTCTAATTATAGCAGCATTTTGGATCCATTGATTGATAACAATTACGAGCTCTTCATGGTAGAAAGGCTTATTTTGATGGGAGCAAAAACATTTATCAAAACAATGAAAGAGGATGATGCTGATCTCAGCCTCAGCGATGATCCTAAAAAGAATACCAAGAAATGGGAAATACCTGTTTATACAAGAGACAATGAAGAATGTTAGCTCAGATGCTTGACCGGATTCTTCTGAGCATGTTCATTTCATACTTCTTACACCTTCACTCGGTTTTTGTTCTTCTTGTAAAGTAAAATCTTGTGGTTTTCTTTAGAATGTCAGAGTTGTTAGGTACTAGTTGAGAGAATAGCCTGTTTCTACATGTTATTATGTATATTAAGATATGGGCTTTATGGGACATGGAGTCTAGTTGAAGACATGCAATGTTGATTGAATCATTCTCGTTAAATTCATGAAAAATGGTGCTGCCTGACTAAGAAATATTTGATTTATGGATAAGTTGATATATTTAGTATCTGCACACTTGCCTTCCCTGCAGCATCAGATTCAAAAAATCTCTTGTTCTATAGAACTCCTCATCCCTGGAGAATCATATGAAAGTCACTAAAATACTTAAAACAGTTTATCATAAATCAAACATTGATACCTTACTGAAGTTTCATCTATGGCAAAGTTGAAAGAAGAAGAAAAAGAAAGGACAAAGTGGATAAAGTGAAAACAGATAAAGAAAGAGTTTTTATTTTCAGTTCCTTGTTAACAACTGCTTTTGTTATGCATACAAATACATATGAATTACAAGCTCTTTTTTGGTGCTTTATGCATCCGGTATCCAAAACTCACTAGGCTGATTAATCTGGACTTAACGCCACGTAAAGTCTACCAAAGGGGAAGCAATTCTACCAAGAGTTTTTCCATTCCCGAGGCTCTATCAGCCTTTGAGTCTTATATGCACATTTCCAAAACCTCCAACCTCTGAACAAACCAGAGCAAAAATTTAAAGCCTGATTTCTCTGTGCTCTATCTATAAGTTGCTTTCTATTTACACTGAGAACAGCTTAAAGGGAGCTTCTTCAATAAAATTTAAAGAGGGAAAATGTGAAGAGTTCTTGTTTGGTGCTATTCAAAGTGCAGCTAGGCCAGTGCCTCTTCCACACTGAAATCTCTTTGTCACTATAAAGCTTTCTGATTCCTCCATAAAAACCATCTGCTTCATTGCCCACTTCTCTATGATCCTTTCTGTTTATCACTGCTTGCCTCCACCTCGAGCCGGGGGTATACTGTTTGAACTCCAATACCACTGTCTCTGTGAATATAGCTAAATGTGAGAATAGTAATTATGAAATTTTCATTTAATGTAAGTACTTGTTGAAGACATAATTAAGTAAGTAAAAATGTGATCTCTCTAACAGTTTAAGCTTTTAGATGAGATAATCACAAACTTCAACTGTGCTTAAGATAAAAGTCCATAACATCTTCACAAACCATACAACATGATCTCTTAGTCTTCTACCCTTTTGCATAATGGATTTCTTTTCTGCTAAAAATTCATCCTGGTGCATGACATGTTACTTAATGCTTTGATTGCAACCAAGAATCAAAACACACATTTAGAGCACACACATTAGCTTTTGACTCTTGCATTTGATTTTTTATTACAACAAAGCTATTTACTTCAAAGAAACATCTAAGTTTTCGCCTTCCCTTTTGGGACTCGAAAAGTATGCTTCAAAGTTATGTAACTTACCACTGGCATGACAATGGCAATTCAACTTGCTACCGCTACAAGATTCCAAGTGTCCAACAACTCCATACCACCAACCTGCAGAACAATGAGCAGAACTTTAGAGTATATTTCAATGGTTATCAGATGAAGAACAAAAGCTATGGAATCAAGAAAGTGCTAACTTCTATGAAAACAAATTATTAGGCATATAATTTGGACAAAAGCACACACCATATGGAAACTCTTTGCTTTTTCTCCACTGAATCTCAAAGTGATTATCAGGTTTCAGATCATTTAAGCAATCCGATACATGAAGAACATATGAGGAGTGTCAGCTGGTGCTCTTAGTCGATTCCATTCTATATCTTCTCTATTCGCCCCTTGCGATGGATACCTGCAAAATTTGTCCATTCACAATCAGCAAAGGGCTGAAAGAGAAAAAAGAAAAGAATCTTGAACACATCTAGCTATAAAGGAAACTTCCTCATTCAGGCTAAAATTTAGAAGAATGAATCTACAACTAAAAATAGTCAGCTGATGTATAATATACAGTGCATAACCCTGTGTATACTGGCTAGAAAAAGTAAACAATAGATCTGGCTGGCTATTTTGTATAAAGGTTACCTTGCTCGGAAAGTATTTGTGCTACAATCATAGCTAACTTCAGCATCATAGCAAGATAACATAAAACCAACATGTCCATTCTGCACCTTCAAAGAAAGGGATGCATGATCTATCAGCATCAGCCACTTAGATGATGCTTAAAATCAGTTTATCAAAATTCGACAGTAAAAACTACAGGCAACTTGCTACAGCAGGTAAAATTACGCTGGCATTGTGAAATTCTTATACTGTCAGTATATAAAAGTTAAAACTCATCTGCAATTACCTCGCGGTTAAAAACCTGGAGCCGGGAACCAAACTTCGCCAGTCTCAAGGGAGAGGTACCAACTAATTGAGCTCATTGCTGAAGAATTTCCAAGCTTGCTGTTATCTTCATTTCCTTTTGAGCTGTTCCATAAAGTAGCCTGATCTTTGAAAATTTCCCCAAAATCTCTTTTTCTCGAATTCTCCAAGAGGGAAGCTATTTCTTGAGGCAATGTGTAGCATTGCCATTCTCTATAAGCAGCAGAACTAATCAATGCACCCCATTTTTGCTTCATATATAAGCTTCCCAATAAATGATCACTTGTGCATTTTTCTCTCAAAGAACTGCAAACTGCAGCCATACTACACAGACCATTTGGTGGAAGCCTCTCAAAAATACATTCCAATGTCAAATCAGGCAAATCCAGTAAAGAAATCTCCTCTTCCTTCTCCACAACATTCTCTAGTTTTGACTTAACAGGATTTGTCATTAGTGGCAAATTAAGAAACTAATGTGCATTTCTTCCCTTTCGAACCATAAAGCCAAGAACTTTACAAGCCTTTCACAGAACCATAGATTTGAGAAAAGCCCCCATTTTAGTAGGAAATGGGCTTGAGAAATGACTTATGAAAGTAGTAGGATAAAGGAAAACAAGAAATCAAGAAAATAGCATTGCATTCAGAAAGTTTGTCTTTTTTTTTTTTTTTGATCTAAACTACCAAGATTATTTAAAGAACCCGCTTCGCAATGTTAAAAGAGAGAGACTAGCTTTATATATAGTGTGAACAGGGTAAAAAGAGAAGTGCTTGGATTTCAGAAAATTTAGGTGAGTTTTTTAAATGGAGGTAGATACCAATGAAGACAAAGCTTTAATTGCTGAGTGACTCACAAAAACCACAAAATGACAGATGAAAATAAACTAAACATTTAAGAAGCGTTTAAAATGTTTCGGGTATCCAACTACAGTAAATTGCCAGATATATCTATCATATAAGAGGAACAAAACTTCTACTACGAGAGGGACAAATTACGATTTGATCACCAAAACAAGAATAAAATTTAGAAAGAAACTTCCCTTAAAAACCTCAGATTTTATCAACTTTGCAACACCAATCTTGATTTTTCCTCATGTGACAATGAAAAAGACAAAACAACACAACTTTTTTATAACTTATCTCATATATATATAATAAGACTAACTTGTCCAAGAACCCAAGAGTACCAAAATGCTATTTCAAAAATGGACAAAAGTTACAAAAAGATAAAATATTGGAAAAGAGCAGTTCAAGATGAGGATGAATACAGGACCTCACTTCATCCAAGAATTTGGCATGATTAAGATTAACTAATTTCAATTATAATATATATTACTGAAAAGACAAGAAATATCCTTAAAATCGCTTAAATATCAATTAAATTTCAATCCGACCATCATAATTATAATAAAAATTATATATATATATATATATATATATATATAAACTTGTTGACAGAGTCAATAGGTTATGTGAGGAAGACTTAAAGAAACAAAAAGACTTTAGGTAGCATAAATTAAAAAAAGTTGTTATTACAGTTCACCAGTGATTAACCATATAGTTATTGTATTACACTAGAAAAGTAGGTGACAGCGTCAACTTCTACTGAACTACAACTGCAAGGACCAACACAACATGTGGACTTAAAATCATTTGTCAGGCAAATCTCAATAATCAGCGGAGTCGGAATTTTCACTTAAAATATAAAAAAATAGATATAAAAAAAAATTAGTGTTATTCACTAATATATATAACATAAAATAAATTACTTTTATACCATCTTTCAACTAGCACCATTGACACATTTCTGCATTAAGGTGATTTTCCCAAAATTAAATACTTTATTTATTGTAAATATTAATGGTTTTGACAAATTAAGATATTTGAGCTTAGGAAGAAGAAAATTTGTTACTCATCCAATAAATAGAGTGCTAATTAAGATATGATTTATAAGAAATAAATGAATTATGCAGATAATTTTAAATTAATTCATTAACTTTTTCTTGAAAAAAAAAATTAAAAGACAAATAATGTGAACAGACTACTTTCATCATGGTAGACAAGTTTTAATGTGTGTGGTTCTTACTAATTTATGAACCAATTTTTCTTTTTCCTTTATTATTTTTGTCGACTTTAAATAATGCCCTCAATAGTTGTGATTATTGTCCTAATAATTGAACGAAACGACTAGTTAATCTACCATCCCGTGATATTTAAATTACATACACTGATAATAATATAAAATCGAATACTATATCATTGATTATTGTGATGCTTTTATTTTATTTTTTCTAGCTATACCATATTTTTGAAGAGGTGCTGCTATATAATAACACAAACAAGAGTTCTCCATGCCTATTTTTATGTTAGGGACACCTCTGGATGACCGAAGAACCAAAAAGAGATTTCTTGTATACATGGTCCCGCCCTTTATTTATTTAGATGTTGAGGTAAGGCAAGCCCCAGAAAGTCTAGGTTTGCTCCTACCCATCTCTACCAGATTCGCTTCGAGGCGCGAAATTCTAGTCCAAATTTCGTTTTTCTCAACTCGTGACCGTATTTCCTCTACCAACTCATTTTATTGCCGAAGATCCTCTAAATTTCATTGATCCACAAGGACCTTTGAGCCAGATGTACCAAATTTCACCACGCTATCACAATGAGAGAGCGCTCGAGCAGTGAAGTCGCTTTTGGGAAATCATTCCTTTGCCGCGCAACGTGAAATCATCAACTAAGAAGTCCGCCATTTGTCTTCAAAGTATAATGTCCAATTTAATTTATAACTTCAATCTTATTTTTATAGAATAATGTCCAATTGAATTTAAGTATCTCTCAACTATTTTATCGAAAGATATGATATAGAGAAAAAAATTCCACCACTTTTATACAATCTTATTATTCCAAATTGTTGATGCCTATATGGTTCCTTTTACCTCTACATTCATGACAACTAGTAGAATTTAGAGAGCAACATCAAAATTTTAGAAACACTCTTTGTGGTTTGAAAGTTTGTGGGCAACCTTGCTATTAAGTTTTCACTATACACAAGATTTACCATTATAGAAATGAGGGATCAAATCTAAGTACGCCTTTAAAAGAAAAACTGCATCATAAAAGACAATAGTGCCCGTTTGGCCGAAATAAGTTATTCCGATATAAATTATCTTTATTAAATTATTTCTGCATTTTATTCCAATCAAACTTAAACGAACCCCTATCTAAAAAAAAATTAATTTCAAGATTATTTATTACTTATTTCTCGTACCAAACGAGCTCTAAACTTATAATGGTTCTCGAGCTTAAGAAATATGTGGACTTGGATAGAATTATGTAGAACTGTAGGAGTCAAAGCATTTTCGTTGTCTAATTCTTTGACGCAAGAAAATTTAAAATCAAAATGAAATAGGTCTAGGTTTAAGCCTCTGAATATTACATTTCTGATTCACAATCAGAATTCTGAAAACGGGTGTGGGCGCTTCGTCGATCATCTTCTTCCCTCAAGTAATCTATCTCCTTTTCTCTCAATCTCCATTTACATGTTTTGATGCATTTTGGGTTTGTAGATTTTTTGTTCTTTGTGACTAGAAGCCTCTGGCCTCGCTGCTACTAGAAATGTTCTTTGTGCTTTGTATCTTTCCGAGCCTTGATAGATAGAGTTACCCCATAATTGCATTGGTGGGAGCCAGCAGGTCGCCTGCTGCCCGACACTACACATAGCAGTGCTTTATTTATGCCTACTTGTAGTCGTCCTGGGCGGTAAAGTGTAGGGTTGGAATTGGTGAAATGAATTTGCATTTTGAGTAGGGATATGCAGTTATAGTGTCTAGGAAAGCCAATCGTTGTGTTTCATCAGTGAATTTGAATTGGAAGATTGATTGCAGAGACATGTTGTAAGAAAGCTAAATATATTAAAATGGTTTTAGGACATAAATTGGTATCCAGAATTATTTTTTCTCTGTTCTATTTATCTGTATTTTTTTTTTGTATTCCTTCTCTCCATTGAAAGCTTTTCTGACTTGGATTGCGGAAAAGTAAATAACACTAATTAATGAGTCTCCAGGAAACAAGGATTTATATTAGGATCTTCAGATTATTAGGACATACGACATAATCCAATAGATATCTAAAGAAACAGTGAAGGATTTCGAATGAAATGGTTGGATCGATCTCTCTCTTTAGAGGATTCTGCAATACAGCTTAATGGCTCTACCAAATTTCTTTTCTTGAGATGTCAAAATCTCTCTTCTGGTTGGAACAAAGAGCAGTAGTGAGATAGATAGACTTGAAGCATGCCTGAGCCCGAGGGTCCTACTGCAACTGAGGGCATGCTAGAGACAAATCTGGAGGCTGAGCTCTCTGGGGATGATGTTGATGGTGAAGATGTGGAAATGCCTCACGACAAACTTGAGTTGTCTGATAGTGTGTCTGGTGCTAGACAAGCAGAATCTCTGAGAAAAAAAAGTTCCATGGAATTGTTAAAAGATATTACAATGGTAATCGGTTCTATCTGTTGATAGAGTTATGGATAAATGGCTTGAAAAGGGAAATGATTTGAAAAGAACGGAAATAACATTAATCATGATTTATCTTTGTAAACGACACATGTATGGGAGGGCATTGCAGGTATTGTTTTTGGTTTTATGTTAGATCAGACATGTCATTTGACCATTTAACTTTGTTCATTTATAGTGTCATTATTTGGGTCTTTAAATGTCGCGGTATCTGGATTTCAAGTTGGCCATGGCATCATTTGCTAAAGTTCACTTATATTCCAGCTTACAATTTAGCCACTAAAATTTATGAAGCTTGAAGACTTGATATTGATAAAATAACTGGTTACCTATAATTCAGTACACGCCACAAGCTGAAACTCCCCTTTAGTTAGAGAAACTATAATTAGCTTGAGGTAGCATATAAGCAAATCTTCCTATTTTTTTGAAGAAGGAAAAAAAAATGGGAAGATTTGGCTATATATACTCCTGGCATTCTTTCTAGAAGCATTCTGTTTTGATTGATGGCGCAAAACTTTTTTCGTTATAATAAAATCTGAGCCTCTTTTAGATGGTCTTCTTCCTTGAGAAATTCTGGCATTATCATCACTTAACACACTACATGCTAAGCATTCTGTTTTGATTGATGGCGTTGAAACTTTTTCGTTATAATAAAATCTGAGCCTCTTTTAGACGTCTTCCTTGAGAAATTTGAGACATCATCATCTAACACACACTACATGCTAAGCGAACAAGATTGCTGCAGAACTTTTTGCTGGTTGTTTGTGTATGTGTGTTTTGGGGCTTTTTAAAAATCAAATCATGTTTCATCTTTCTTGACAGATACTTTGATAAATATATGGAAAATTTAGTTTTGATTTAACTATTTGCCTAACATCAAAATGAGTTACATTCACTTGGCTTGATGTACCCATATCGAACGGTGAGATAAAGGTGGGTAATTCATGTGGGTCTTTCTAAATACACTAAAATTAGCATAAAGCAGCAATTCACCGTTTGGATACATACAACTAAACAACAAAATAACAACAACAACATAAGGACTACATGTGGAAACTTTACTTATACACCTATTTATCTTGCTAAAGTGAGATAATGAATATTTCAAAGATAATCCACAAGTAGGTTAAGGGGAGGGTGGGGGGGTATAGCGTACATTACCCTTGCTCCTTTTGGTGTAGAGATTGTTTGAGACCCGCCAGAAATCATTTTCGTAACAAGTTTGAAAGAAATGCAAAGAGTCAAAAGCTATGATGAAAGTAAAATAGTAAAGATAATCAAAACTACAAGACACAACTATATCAATAGAATTGTAAAGAATAGGACAATGCCAGCATAATAATACTAATATTTTTAAGGGTCGTAGCGTTTCCGTAAGTACCGTGAAATGGTTACGATACCATAGACGAGATATAGCCATTTGGATAATTTAAAAAACGCTTTTATGAAAATATTTGGGAAAAACTTTGTGCAAGAAGAAAGTGCGTTTGGTTAATTGTAAGTCTGAAAAAGATCTTTGGCAAGTGTTTCAAGCTGGAAGATTTTGAAAGAATCTATTCGTCGCAGCACTAAAACCAAACGACCTCCTAATTTTTCTTGGTTGTGAGACACAAATTTGAATCTTAAGTCCCAGAAAAATGGTTCAAACAAAACACATTATTTGGAAAACCCATTTGGGAGATTGAAATGTTTTCATGGTAACCACCACTTATTGGTTTCACTTAGTTCTTTATTGCCTCTGCTGATAGTTTATCTGGCCTCTTTGTTGGATACTTCCTGGTCTAAAATTTTAACATGGGTTGTTTTGGGCTTTTCTTTCTTTCTTCTCCTTTTAGCTATATTGAAGATTTTGGTGTAGTAGGTCTTTGTTTCTTTTGGAGTTGCCATGTTAGCTTATGTTTGCATATGAATTTATGAGAAGATGACTTGTATGGAGAGATTAAGTATTATGGTTCGGAGAGTTAAATTTCCAATAAGTCATGCTTATCACTTATTAGATTTAGTTTTGGAGGGATGCACTTGTTTGTTACAACAATAGTCAATTCTGCTTGCAGTATCGACAGCTTATTGATTTTCTATGTCACACACTGCTATATTAATTCTTCTTGGCAGCTCTCTCTGAGTGGTTGGAGTTGAAAAAGCAATTTATATTTACTGATAGAGATTATGCTTCGTGTTGATTTAATTGCCAAGTCCATGGTCTGCAAAAGGCAGTTATGTGAGAGAATACCAAGTCTTTCAGATCTGAAGTTGTTTATCTAAGTCTATTGGCCAATTGTGCTTCTAAAGGTTAATAGAAAAATCTGAGGAGATATTAACAAATGAGGACCTGGATTCCCAGTCAAGCAAGTTTGGCTTGCAGTCACTTGCTCCTTCTATATAAGCGGGCTGGATAAAGGAGAAGATTGTGATGTTCTGCTAATGGAAAAAGAAAATATAAAGCCAACTGACTTCATTTACCAATACTTGTAGATGCTAAGGGGTCAATTTAAATGAGTTTACTGGAATGGAGCAAATTATTGAGACCATGAAGGCTGAGGGGATAGAACCTAAAATGTATACAAAAACATCATGGCGAAGCATTATATCTTGCTGGTCTTGTGAAAGGCTGAGAATGTACTCAAATGAATGGAAGTGGAGAGATGAAGGAAGACCGCTTGGCCTACTGGCATTTGCTTGCTCTTTATGCAGCTCTTAAAAAGGTTGATGATGCGAATCTGGCAAACTAGTGTGAGCCTAATGCACTGGTAACTGATGAGTGCATGGCTGCCATTGAAGCTTTTGAAACTCCTAGTGCATAAATTGAGGAAGCGGAAAGCTCATCTTTGATAAGATGTCAAAGAATAAAAATCTTACATCGGAAGCATTATTATCCTCTATTGGTATTATGCAAGTCATAAGATGTTGAGAAAGGAAAAAGGATCCTGGCCAACCTGATGTCAGAGAGTGGCTGCCCTATCGGGCCATTAACTTGGGATGGCCTATAAGACTTCATATTAGTTGGAGAATTATAGCAGACTCCATTTTGCAAATGCACAGCATACCTACTCCTGGAAAACCAGTAAATTATTTCATAAATGTGATGATGAATATCAAATAGAAATAATTTTTCCATAGTCCTGGTAATGATATTCACAACAGTTCAGAACACAGATATGCTCTGAGGTCACTAGTTCACGTCCGTCGTTAGTTTAGTGATTGCGTCGCCAAAGCTCCTTATAATGAATATGAGAAATGAAAAGCGACAATAAATCGCAAATAATATACTATGAAGATAAAGCAGTCAATGTTAATCCATCACACACTCTGTCTGAGTTGAATTGATGATATCTTTATTCTGAAGCAAAAGTGGATCTAGCTACCTTTTGTACTACTGAATATACATTAGTAATAGTGGTAGTTGTGAGGATGAACACTTAACAGATATCATCACAGCTTCTCTCTTAACTCTGAGTTTTCTATGATTCTATTTCTTGCTCTTCTTGATTTTGGATGTAATCAATGTCATTATTGCACTTGGTGCAACTGTGTTTTGAAGAAAATCCCAAGTTGGGGTTAGTTATTTGATATATCATTGTAATTGTCGCTGCTTAACTGAGTTGGGGGACGCAAGGGGTTCATCCACACCACATTCATCAGAAAATTACATTGTACATACAAGATCAAAATCAATATATGAGAAACCCTGTAAAAAAACCTCCGGCTATCTTTTTATGAATAAATAATAGATCTTAATTCCCCTTGACTTTCCTTGGTGAAAATTCTAGTGGAATATGTTTAAGGTCCATCACGATATCTGTGTCAGACGCAAATTCAATCACAAAATCATTTCAAGCAAATTAAGCTTAGCATACAATTTACCATTTACCAAAGATCAATATGAACTTTATGCAAGTTTTCTCACATCTTTCTGTTCATTTACTTCCAAATTCAGACAGCTAAACACTCACCAATATAAGGTGGAACAACAACGGTCTCCTCAGAAAACAAAACAAAAAAATGCTTCTGTAACAATTCTTTTTGAACATAACAGGTACGCTAGTAAGATGTGTATGTCTTCCATCTTTCCTTCTGTTTCAAGTGTAAGCCAGCTCAATACTTGTTCAACTTGAAATTGTGAGTCCATATGTACCAGGGGGACAACAAAAACTTGTGTGCAGAATAAAAACCAGAAGCACCTGTAGGGCTCCAACTTAACTTCTTTCGTTTCTTTAAATACCTTCTCTGAATATAAGTCAGTTTCGTCTCGTGACCAAGTTAAATTAAGATAATCTGCTATACAGAATCTCCAACCTTGATATCAGACTTAAGCAGATGTTGAGCTTCTCAAAGCCGTTTCACGTTCCTGACGCCGTTGCTCTCTCTGAAACAGACTTGGAAAATAAGTTATCAGTAATATGGGAGAAAGAGGACAAAGACAAAGTAATACACTGAAATTAGAACATTTAATACGAATTAGAGTTCAGGTGGTTAGGAAACTACTTCAAACTATCAATCTTAAAGAGAACTCTCTGCTAAACCTGCTCAAACTCAAAGGTGTTGGTTCACTATAAGAAACTTAATTCTCTGAATCAGTAACATAATCAACTGCAGAACTAAAGCTGCAGCAACTTGGAACATGTTGATGATAATTGTATGATTCATGCAAAGAAGGCAAAAAAACTTAAAAGTTCTATGAACAAAGTGATATAAATAGCAAAAACCTTTATTCCAGTAAATGTCTCATCATGGACAATAAGAATTATAAACAAGGAAGAAACGGAAAAGCACTAATACAAGCCTGTGATCGATGAAACGAAGAATAGTTTTCAGTTTGATTGTGGATATGATGATAACAAGTCTTACTCTTCTTTCCCAATATGGATGAAAGCATACGAAATCATAGACAGGAGTTATTGTTGAGACCAAAAAAACATTAAGTCCAGTAAACAGCAGGAGAGCTGTCATAGGCCGAGTTCTGTGAGGCATATTGCTGATATATGATGACTTTGAACTCTGCAAGACACAAACCCGCATTCAGTATACAAAACTGAAACTCAAGTCTGAAAAGTGAAGCTATCTAAATCACATTTCACAAACCGATGCATCTATATACAAAAGTGGACGGCGCATTGAAGATTATATAGGAGCCTAAGCACATTAATCAAGATGTTCCAAATGAAATATCTATATGCAAACAACTTCTAAAGAAACATTATTTGTTCCACCTCTATACAGGATAAAATAATCCCCACATTAACTTAGGATGATTCATCCTTTTAATCAAAATCCATTTTATAATCAAATGCCGGATGAGCTCCATCCATCCTCAATCCCGTGACAAGAAAAAGACGCAACGTTATGCAAAATATTATATGATACATTTGAGAACTATATCTCATGCCTGTAGTTAGTGACATACATAGACCACTTTAGAGACTAGAAACAGTGCATGGTCTTTAGATTGTCAGGTTCTCTCTTTTTCTTCTATGCATGGACACGTATTGGGAACTTCAGTTCTCCTCCACATCATTGACTGAAGTTCAGCCCAATGAGATAGGATAGTTGGTGCTATATTCAGTGTTATTAAAATCCAAAGCAATGAAACAACGTGAAGCGAAGGGGTTATTGTTCCATGAGCTATTGTATCATCAGTGAAGCCATGCACTTCATAGAAGCGTGAACTTCAGACAATGACACTCAAAGTGATCCCAACGAGAAGCACTCGGTTCTTTGAAATTCAATTTTGAGGAATTTGATAAATATATACATTATCGATATAAGATACTGGAATTATTTTAATAGCAAGTAGATTGTTATAGTATTAAATTCATACATGTTTGGTACTTTTTGATGCGGTGAATTGTACGCTTCACTACTCAGTTTTTGCTTCAAATCTCATCGACCTTATCGCTTTTTTGCACTTTTTTGCTTTTATAATCACTTGCTATATCACAACAAATCCATCATTTTCATTAATATACCCATACAAGTAAGGGTGCGATTCAGCATGGTTATTTTTCACACAGATTCTTTGAAAAAAAAAGGGGGCAGCCCGATGCACGAAACATCCCCTTTTGCCCTTTTACGTAGGGTCCAGAAAAAGGCAGCACTAAAACGAGATATAACATAGGCAGCCTACCCTGTTACAAGCATCAATGACTGATTTCACAGCTAGAACCCATATCAAATACTTGCACAAAAGTGTATTGTGTACATGCCCATAAGAAAATCCATGTAATGTAGGTTGATTGTATCCTTTAGGTGATACCATGAAATCAAACTTGTACAAAATAAGGATTCAGAAACCCAAAACACACAGACAAAAAGGAAAAAAGAAAGAAACAAATTATGCATTAGCTAACATGTCTCAATACGTATAAGCTAAAATTGATAGTTTTTTGATGGACTGCAGATTAAATGTCACTTCAATTTCAATTTTTAGAAGTAAAAAACAAATAAAGCTTCTCTCTTTTCAATTCAAGAATCGAAGATTCTATTTCTAGTTAAAGTAATACCTAAAACAACTGTTCTGAATTCTAATTTCTATTAGCAAAAGTAATTACAAGTTACAACAAAAACTCAAATTTAATCTTAAATTAGCCACCACTAATTAATAATCCTAATCGAGATAGACAAGATATAATGAACCATAAGAATTAGCAAGAGATTAAAGGAACTTACAACTCAATATCGCCGGAGAGTCGCCGGAGAGAGACGGAGATCAGTTGTCCGATAAAGAGACGGAGAAATCCGTAGGCAATGGTAAATTGCGTCGACTGGGCCGAAGAGATGGCCCTAATCTTATTTTCTAAAATTGGGCCAATGTATATTGGGATTTGGCCTTCCTTTTAAATGGGCTCGATTCTCTACATTTAAATTTGTTTTTTCATCACTTCTTTTAAATCTTTAAAGATGAGAATTGAAAAATAATAAAAAATAAATAAACTCATTGTGTTTTGTCATTCCCATTTTATCCATATATTTTTGGTGAAATGTGTATATTACAATTTTATAGCTTGGAAAATATTGCCCCTCAAATAAATATTGGATTTTGGAATATGAGAGTATCCATACAAATTTACATGATGAGTTTATGAAAATTGTAGGTAAAATCT
>JACEIK010000322.1:388016-405456 GCA_018107945.1 Datura stramonium | reverse complement strand
GATCTGGGGAACTGGGAAAGTAGAGAACTACTATTAGAGGCTTTATTAGAGAAGATTAATGAATTTTATGTTTATTTTTCTTCCATATCACTGTCCTAAATATTGTAATATCACTGGCTCTACCTGTTCAATTTTTCTTCAGATTTAATATTCTCCTATCATTGGCATATAGAACAGTTTGAAAAGACGTGAAACCAAAATTTCAGACATTGTGCATAATTTTGTGCCACTTGGCATAAGTGCTTGGTTTAACAATCCAGTCCAGAGTTATAATTTTTCTTGACTTTATTTTGCCTGGTCGTTCTGATTTTCAGTTTTTAATCTTGAGTAGGTTCGGACCCTCATTCTGCTGTAAAAGAGCATAAATCTGTTCACATCCATGAAATGGTAATAACTGGATGATCTAGCTGTCTTTCTGGAGTGAAAAGCTCATGAAAGACATCTTCTTCAGTTGTGTCTGTGTGTTATTTGACTTCGACTATTTTGCCATCATGCAGACACAGTGGCCATCAAACCCTAGAAGTTTGCCAAAGATACTCCGTCCTTTATTGCTCATATTTAAGCCATTGGTCCAGTTTTTTATGCTTCTATGGTATCTGTGTGTTAAAATTCCAGCGCCTGATGTTTTCATAGTTCAGGTGAGCTACGAAGCTGTAGTTAGCTACTTTCAATGATAACTTCTGGTCGTATGTCCATATATATTCCATCTAGTGTCTTTTATGTTTAAAAATACAAAAGAAAAAGAAATGAAAAAGAAAACTAAATAGAATCATGAATAGGTTGGAGTTCCAAATTGTTACTATTACTTGGAGAGTTCTGTGTGCGTGTATGCATGTGCCCTTGAAGCAAAATAGTGGATTAGGAAACAATCTCCTCATACCAACCTTGACGCATACAGTTTTTGACAGAATCTGTTTTTGATCGACTATGGTGCCTCAATTTTTGAAGTAAAAACTGTTTAATCTTTTATGTATTTGACTTGCTATAAATCCATGCATGTTTCATCTCTCAGTAATTTGTTCATTTCAGTATACTACAGTTGCTTTCTCATTGGTGCTTGAACTGCTGGTTCTTCCATATTTTTCTAACATGCTCTATCTGGTGGTGCTGAACTTTGATTTTTGTTATGATCCACCCAAGTGCCTAAGCCATGCCCAATTAGTAGCCCAGGATTCACCATCACAAAACTAAAGTCCTCAGGGCTGTCATGTTCAGTGAGATGTTTTGTCGCTTGACTTGGAATGCTTGATCTTTAATTATATCAACTAATGGCAGCATTACTCCTTTGCCAGAATCCACCATCTGTTCCTACACTGGTTGCTGTAAAACTGGCCTGCTGGATTAGACGTTCCGTGTTCGTTATCGATTGGCATAACTTCGGATATACTCTTCTTGCATTGTCTCTCAGGAGAAATAGTCGGTTTGTGGCTTTGTATCATTGGTAATTTGTTCATCCTCGTAAGTTATAAACCTCCATTTGGGTTTAGCATCTGGTTTGTGAACCGTTCTAGTAAAACAAAATTTGGATATTTGGATAGGATTGAGAAGCATTTTGGGAAAATGGCTAATGGTTCCTTGTGTGTGACAAGGGCAATGCAACATGAATTGGCTCAAAACTGGGGAATTAGGTAGGCCATTGAGCTACTTGGAATATCTAACAATCTGATTTTCTTTGTTTACTGACTTGTGCATCATCCTGTATACTTTCTGGATTCTCAGTGCCACTGTTCTATATGACCAACCTCCTGAATTTTTTCAACCTGCTTCCCTCTCAGAGAAGCACAAGGTAAATTATCTAGTCCACAACAAAGCTTCCGTAAAATATACATACTTTATACTTTTAACCTTTAAGTGTCAATTGCAGTTGTTTTGTGGGATTGATAAGAGTCTGAGAACGCCTTACAGCCTTCAAGACTGTCTTAGCAATGGTACTATAATGAGAATTTCCATGTGATGAATTGTTTCAGATGAAGAATTGATATGAATATGGCATATTTGCAGAGGTACTAACAACAGACGATGACAATCCTAATGTAACTCTATTTACAACTCAGACTGGCACAGATATTTCCTTGAAGTGGAATAGACCAGCACTCATTGTAAGCAGTACAAGCTGGTGAGTTGTTTGTAAACTTAATTTAACATCCTATTGTGTTCTGGCGCAGTTAACCTTTATTTTGTTTTAATCACACATTTTATCCTCACATAACGTGAGCATAGCCATTCTTCTCCGATATCTTTTACCCTAATCTCCATCCCGGTTTTCAGAAATTCCAAATTTGATAGTGGTGATCTATAGTGTTAAGTTGTCTCGCATCAGTTGTGGATGTGGAGTTGGTCTTCTTACATGGTCTTGGGCAATTATCATTTAATGAGCTAATTTTGGGGTTGAGTTAGGCTCAAAATCTATTTTTTTAAATACTGCAAGCTTAATCACTACCGCTTCAGTGTTTCTGAATATCAAGAAATCATGGACGAAAGATGATTGGATAAAAATTAATCGGACAATGGAAGAGTTCTATCTCTTGTTTGCACCATGTACCGCGAAAATTCTGTTTCTTATTTGAACCACGTGTTCATGCTCCTATTAAAAAATGCAAAGATGGTAAAACAGTTTTGGCTTCGGAGGCAGCTACATGACATTATAGTACTGGTTTTTAGGACTCCGGACGAGGATTTTAGCATTCTCTTAGAAGCAGCACTAATGTATGATAGAAGGGTTTCTGCATTGCTGAACGAGGATGACTTGAAGAGGGAGGATGTTTTCTGGCAGGAAATCAAGGGTGGGAAGCAGTACCCTAGGTTATTATTTATTATTACAGGTAACTCTGCTCGTGTGTCAAAGAGGGATTTTACTTATTTGTTGGTTAACTTTGATAAACATATGTTTTTCTTACTTCGGTTCTTTTGAAGGCAAAGGGCCTGAAAAGGAAAAATATGAAGAGAAGATAGCAAAACTCAACCTTAAACGTGTAGCATTTCGTACTATGTGGTTGGAGCCAGAGGATTACCCGTTGCTTCTTGGTATGAGCTACCGATCTGTTGTCATCTTCTTGTGTTCACCTTAAAAGTGTCTCAAATCCTTTGTTCCTTGTATAGGATCAGCAGATCTTGGTGTTTGCTTGCATACGTCCTCTTCAGGGTTGGATCTTCCAATGAAGGTTTTGTTTCTACATTCTTAAAGAGCACAAGTCAATTTTTTTTTCCCGTATATGCTTAAAATTTCTTAGTAGGCCTCATTCTTGTAATTTTTCTTTTAGGTTGTGGATATGTTTGGCTGTGGATTACCAGTCTGTGCTGTTTCCTACTCTTGGTAAGATGCATGTATTCCCCCTTTTCATTTTCATTTCCCATGGCCTCGATGTTGAAAGTCTTTAAAAATTACATACTATGAGAAGTTGGTGTTGACCCTTCTTCACTGCCCTTTATCAAGTATCAACGAGCTGGTCGAAGTTGACAAGAATGGCCTACTCTTCTCTTCATCATCGGAACTGGCAGATCAATTTATGGTAAAAATGGACCTTTTTTCTCCTGTTTCTTTGTTCTTTTATGTTTGTTTTACATTGTAGATTTTATTAGATTCAGTAGTTCACAAGATATTGCCGCAATAAACATTATCAAGTATCAATCCCCTCGAACGCTTTATGCTTCATACTTGCATGTCTGGACTTGTTATATACCTTATTCTAGGAATTAGCAATTCCTAGAGTTAATGGGTGAGCTTACTTCCTAATAATGCTCTATCTTCTTTGCTGAACTGTGAAAACCTGGGAAGATGCTGTTCAAGGGATTCCCAGGTGAATGTGATGAGTTGAAGTCGCTCAGACAGGGAGTATTGGCAAGCAGATCTTCCGTTAATTGGGCAACAGAGTGGGAAGAAAACGCAAAACCCTTAATAACCAAGGCAAGTAGATGTTTGCACATGATATTTGCATCTCTTTTGTCCTTTTGCATACACCCTACCCTCCCTAGACCCCACCTAGTGGGATTATAATGGGTATATTGTTGTTGTTTGCAAATGTCATTTAGAAATCATGTATTAGATGGCATCTAAACACACCATGCATTATGCAGGTTATTTTTGAGAAATCAAGCTGATATTGAAGCAAAGATTTCAGAACTCCAATGTCTATTACCCCACAGATCCGAGGAATTTTGGAGAAATTATGTGCTCACCTAGTGTGTCATGCAGCAAGCCAAGCAAAAGAGGGTCCCTGCTACTCTCCTCCCCCCTCCCAGGCTCCACATAGAAACCAATTTTTGCGGCTCTATTTAGGATCACTAGTCACAGATTTTCTGTTTTGGTTTTTGTCAAAACTGAACTTGTACAGCTTTAGAAATGGTCATAGCACTTTTGAGGTTTCACTTGCCTTTTACCTCTCTTAGTAAAGTTATATACATTGGGGGATAACAGGCCTGCAGTGTAGGTTGATTTACTGACGTTCCCAGAATACATATTGTGTGTTGTTTGAATCCCAAAATGGATAGAAATAACAGATTTGAACACTTAAATATAAGTGTGTGTTTATCTAAACAACTTTAGTCTTGTTGCTATTCGCAGCAAAAAAGTATTATAAAACTCCAAATGATCTGAGTGTTGGAATGACATGTCCAAAATAAGTGAAATACAATCATATTAATGTGTATAGTCGACTCAATATCACTTTTTGTAAAGATTGACTAAACCAAAATATTTTCCTATAAAGTACTTTTCACATAATATGGCCAAACACTGGTTAATTTCAGAAGTATGTTGGGTGGGCGCTGGGGCTGGCGGATTGGATATGAAAATTTTGGTTTGAATTTTTGATTTTTGAATTGAAGAAATTACAATCCAAATCAAATTTAAATAAATTCGGATCGGATTAGATTTTTTAAGTTTGGTTTTGGGTTAACTGATTTGGATATTTTGGATTTTCGTTTTGACTATTGATCCTTTAAAGCAACCAATAATAATTAACAACACACCTAATGGTTTGTTCCTTAAAATGTATAATTTTCTACGGTTAACAAGAATTGAGGCCCGCTCATATCCTGTATTAAGCTTTGCATACTCATGGATGACATGAAAAAAGAGAAAATCCTATATTATATTTGATTTAGTAGAAAATTTCATATTGGAGTTAATACTAAAATTGGTATGGCCGTAGTGTATTAGTATTAAACATATATGATACAGATAGAGCTGAATTTAAATATACAAATTTTGGATTTTGTAATACTAAATTCATATCCAATCCAAAATTCATTAATTTTAAAAATAAAATCTAAAATCCGTCCATAATTCAAAAATCCAAACTAAATGTCAAAAAAAAAAAAAAAAAAACCGAATTGATTCAAACTACGCCCACCCTTAAGTATGTCCAATTAGCCTTAATACTCTTGGTTGGTAGGGTCTAGGAAATAGGAATCATACAAGATTCTCCTTAAAAGAGCTAAGTACTACAATAAAACTGATATGTGTACCCCACGTGCTTAGGTAGAAAAACAGAACCCTCAAATTCTTTTGTCTCCGCCGCCTGAATATTCAGGTGAAGGGGCCCTTCCCTTCTTTCTGGAAGCTGTAATCAGTCAGTATTCATTTTCTGCAACAACTTTTCAATTTTTTTAGCTTTTCTCTCACAACCCCATTTATTGTATTTGATTACTCATAAAGAAATCCATTGAAAATTCTTCTAATCAAGCAATGATTCTCTCAATTTTAGACTGATAGATAAGGGGTTGGATTGTTCCTTTTTAACCCAATGCAGAGGATTAGGAGTTGAATCAAAGGTGGACACTTGAAGGTATATTGAAAAAGAATCTTTGGGTATCTGAAAATGCTTCTTTCACAGCAGTTCAAGATTCAATTTTTTAGCCACCCTAGTTCTCATATCAAGTATATAGCTCATGGTAAAAGCTTAAAAGTTCAAAGCTTTAAGCACGTACTATGTAAGCGCCATCCGGATTTGTTCACAGGTCAAAATGTATGTGTCAAGCACAAATCTTTAGCAGTTTCTTTGAATGTAGATGAAGCTAGTGTTTCAGATGAAAGTTGCAATCTTGAAGAAAAGATTGAGATGACCCAAGAAAAAAGCTTCTGGGGTGCTGTAGGTTTGATTGTAGGTACTGCTGTAGGGCCAGGAATGTTGGGATTACCTGCAGCTACTGTAAAATCTGGTCCACTCCCATCAACCATATCCCTCTTATTGACTTGGGTTTATGTCATTTCCTCCATCATTCTTGTCGCAGAGCTTAGTTTTGCAGCAATGGAGGAAGATGGGGTTGATGAAGTTAGCTTCACTAGTCTTGCAACTAAGGCATTAGGAAGTAAACTTGGGTCTTTTGTTGCTTTGGTTTATGCTTCACTAACTTTTGCGTTGTTGGTAGCCTGTGTTTCAGGCATTGGTTCAATTATTTCTCAGTGGTTTCCCAAGATTAATCCTGTTCTTGCCAATGGCCTGTTTCCATCACTAGTTGGGATAGTTCTATGGTCATTACCTTTTAAGGTTATTGATGTAGCCAATAGGTGCCTATGCATCACAATGCTTTTCTCCATTACAGCATTAGTGGTAATTGGAATATTTGTTGGGAGAATGAGTATTATTGGTTCTTTTGCATATGCTTCTTGGAGATTTTCCTCAGTCTTGCCTGCTATTCCTGTGGCTGTGCTTACAATGGGGTTCCATGTAATCACACCTTTCATTTGTAAAATTGCTGGAAACACTATACATGATGCTAGAAAAGCAATAATCCTAGGTGGGACTATTCCTTTAGTTATGGTTGTATCATGGAATTTGATTGTTTTGGGGCTATCTGGTCACAATGCTTCATCTGTCTCAAGTGATCCGATCTCACTCTTGCTCTCTGTCAATTCCTCTGCTCTACCAGCAGTTCAAGGTTTTGCACTTTCAGCGCTAGCCACTAGCTTGATAGGGTATGCTGTTAGCTTTCCAAAACAAGTGGTCGATACCTTGGATTTGATCTTTAGTAGTTCCAGTCCATCTAGAGGAGTAATGACTCGAGGTAAAGTAGGCAAAGTTGGTTCAGCCATATTTAAGTTGAGGCAAAATCTTGGAAATGCAGGGAAAGTTTCTTATAGTGGAATCAAGAATAATAATGCTTCAGAAGTTAGAGTGGACTCTGGTTTCAAATCTTTGCAAAGCATTGTGATGCCTTTAATTCTAGCTTTGCCAGTTCTCATTGGTTCTTTCTTTCCCTCGACATTTTCAAGAGCTCTTGATTTTGCTGGGATTTATGCGAACTGCTTTCTGTTTGGCATCCTTCCTCCGGTGATGACATACATTTATCAGTCCAGGAGAAAGCTCAGGTATGCCAATAGCACCACTACCAATTATAGAAATATTAGAGAAACGATGAAAAGAACAAAAAAAGAGAGAACTACCTATAGTATTCAAGTGGAGAAGGGTAGAGAGGCGGACCTGGTTGCAGTTGGCCCAAAGGGTCGGGTTCAAACAGATTTCTTGGTCATCCAAATAAGAAACTAATTATGATGTCAACTCCATTATATGTTGTTTATTAAACTGCAGAAACAATAGCATGAAATTCTACTAACATTTTATCTGGTGTTTTAACTTTTCAACAGGTTAGGCATCTTACCAGGAGGAGATGGAATGCTGCTGCTACTTTTAGCCATTGCTGTTATTCTAGCCATTTGGCATTAGACTTGTACTTCTCTGCTAGACTTACACCATTGATATGCATGTAATTTTCCTGATTCTTGAAGGTTCAATGGGGAATACCAAGTAAATTTAAAAGAGTTGATACAAGAAAACTTTTATACTAGTTCTCATTCTTTTGTTGTCCTAGAATTAAGCATTCCTATCAATATCCATATGTACCAGATGCATTCTTGCTACTACATGCATGGACCCCTTAAAAAAAGGAAGCAATTTATGTTACTTGTATAGCTAATGCTGAACCTTTAAACCGAGAAATAAGAGTTTGTAACTGAAGTCGGTCATGTTTGGTATTAGTCCAAGTTAAACGGAGAAGTAAGAGTTTGTAATTGAGTTCGGGGCTATGGATATAGGTTCTGAAAAGTTAAAGGAAAAGAAAAACCGTTCACCATTTACACTTGACTTGCCAAGGCCAAATTCTGACTTAGATTATTTTGTAAAGCATTGAGTATGCATCCCCAGCTTCGTGATATGCAACAAACCATTTTTACCACCTTATAATTTTGGAAAAATTGTTCCAACTTTCACCTGATTGAACTTAGCTCAAGGGCAAAAACGAAAGGCCAGAAATGATCCTTGTTAGAGTTGATAAAATATGCAAGTACTATCGAAAGAATCGCGTAATTTAATTCACAAGCACCATTCAAACAGCAGAAAGGAGGCATCTAAAGAAGCATATAAGAACATATTCAAGGGCATACAGCTTTGGACAACTAAGTTTTTGCATTAATAGTTGCTTTAAATTTGGATCAATGTTGAAAGCGGGTTTATTAACAATTCCAACAAATGCAAAAGGAATCCGTTATGATTCCACATTAGAAGTTAAGAAAACGCTTTCAACTTTTATCTGGTTTACTTTTAACCACTGCGCAACTTAGATTAATGAAGTAATTTAAGCAGAACATTCTATCTCAATTTCGCTTTTTCTTCTGAGGCTTCTGCTTTTTTACTGGAGCCGGAAAGACAGCACGAAAAGTCCATGCAGCCATTATTGCTCCTATGAAGGGACAGATCCAGTAAACGTAAAACTGCTCCCATGTGTTGTGCATGTTGTTTATGTATGCCCAACCAAATGCCTGCAAAGGTATAGCAGACAATCAGATCACTTATCAACCCATTAAGAACTCATGCAGGCAAAAAAGGAACACAAATAAGTCGCTACAGCAGTGTCCGTATATATAGTAGCACGAGTTCAATAAGAAAATATCACTATGCTAGGACTTGACAAGAAATAGTCTATATTTTGGCATACTCCAAAATATTTGATACACATTGAATTCTTTTTTAAGAATTCAATATTTTGTCTGTGAAACTAAATTTACTACGAATATGGATGGATAGCAGTCTGTTTATTAAGGAATTAAGCTAACACACTTTTTGATCCACCTTGAAGCAACAGCTCTATTGCCACTTGTATGTACCAACTTTTTTGCTCAGAGAATAGACTTGTTTACCAGCCTCTCTCTGTAATCAAGAAGGCAAGATCTAGTCCTCCTTCATATGTATCTTTTGGCAGTGGCAATAGAAAAAAGAAGAAGAAGGAATTAAGCTAACAAGTGACAGCATTTCATCAAACAGCCACCAAGTGTTATCGTGTTCAGAGTACCAAAATTAGTACAATGAAGGACATTTTTTATGTTTGCTAGCATATGACATTAATGTTGAGGAAAAGAAAAACCTCATTCCTTGTGAAAGCCAATATCCACTAATTCATTGCCCTACAACTAGTTGTCAAGCTACACAAATACTATATGCAAGGAGAACTATGTTAGGTTGAACGTGAGGCATAAAGTACCCTATAAGGAAACTAACAGTTTATAACAGAAAATACAGGGACATATGCTTGGCTTGGTTGATCATCTTTATTAGATGCTTGGTATGAAACTCATTTTCCAATCCGACACCAAGAGAGAAGTGTCATTGAGATTTGCAACTGCAGATATGACTGAAACTAGTTGTTAGCCAGTGGAATTAATGCTAATAGAGATCTACGATTCGTGTGACGCAGCTACTATAAAAGGCAACAGCAACTCACTGCCCAGGTACAGTCAAGAAATATGATTATTATTTTTTCCAAGTAAAAGCCAAGAAATATGATTTGCTCAGATTGACAGATGTCATAGTTCAGATTTAAAGACAGATGGTATATAATGTTTGTCTAAATCCATTTTGTCGTTATCTTATTCCATTTTGTCGTTATGTTATTCCGTTAGATGAGGGCAAATATCAGGGTTCAAATAGGTAATGATGCCATAGTTCAGATTTAAAGACAGATGGTATATAATGTTTGTCTAAATCCATTTTGTCGTTATTTTATTCCATTTTGTCGTTATCTTGTTCCATTTTTGTCGTTATCTTATTCCATTAGATGAGTTCAAATAGGTAATGTTCCGTAAATTAAAATAGTTCAGATTGAAAGGCATATATTCCTCATATGTTATAGTTTGGGACTACAACCAGAGAAGCCATTCTTATCTATGTAAAAGAATTTACTGGTCAGCTTAAGTCTCTCTTCACAAGACTAAGAATTACTGCAATTAAGAATAATGAGTATAGTGGAAAGAGCAAGTTACATTATAGCTAAGTTAAAAGATCGCATCTTAAAGACAAAACTTTCTGTTGTAGTTGAAGGTTATTCAACCTAATAGGGGGAGATACACCTGAAGAGGATAGAAAGCTCCTTCACTGCACGTGGTCTATGCAAAAAAAATCAATTTTGAAGAATCTTGCATCACTCTCTAACCAAAGTATAAAGAAACCATTACTAAACCAATGGAGTACATCTCCACAAATCATCCCATTTTTTGTTATAACCCACATTCTCAGTGTTAACATAACAAAAATTCACCAAATAATAGATGCTAAAACGATGTGTTATTCAGATAACAAGCAAATCAAAAACCTGGGTTTAACATGGAAAAATCACCAAGAAATGACTTAATTTAAGTGTTCCTTTTCCGTCTCCAAGCCAAGGGGAAGTTCGGAGGCAGGTTAAGAATGAGATTTAAGATGTGACCAAAGATCTAACAAAAGTCTGGGTTCCAAGTGCAAATATTTTGATAGTAAAAGGACCTTGCTTCCAGGAGAAGTTAGCTTATACCTTATAAGTATTGAAACAATTGTGATAAATTAACAAATTCTATGTTCAGGCATATCTTGAGTTCAAGTAATTATATCTAACTCTTACATACACACACACCCCCTTCCCCCTTTTTCTTCTGTTGCAAGTCAAGCCACCATTTTCACCTCAAATTGCTGGAACTAATTCAGGCTCACTAATGTCAAAAGTAAATGTAAATTCTCAATCTACCAAGCGAGTTCTACCAAATAGGCATCATGAATAAAGGCAGCCAAAGACCACTGCACGAGAAAAGTTACCAAAGTTGTGTATTCTCTTTTATACATTAAGGTCAAACAAACAGTAGCAGGAGAAGGCCTAGAGCAGATCAGAAGTTCAAAGTTGAACTATATATTAAGCTCCAAGATCTAAGAACAGCAAAAAGAGCTAGTACTTACATTGGCTGGATTCATAGAAGGTCCAGTGTATTTTGAACCTGCAACTACCATGGTAACAGTTGACATTGCAAGTAACCAATTCTTTAGAAGTGCACTTTTAGGACCCTTCAGTACAATGATAAAGACCAAAAACGTCATTACGAAAGTCAAGATGCCCTCAGCTATGGCTCCATTGTGCAAGTCAACTTTCAAGGAAGGCCCCCCTAGCATGTGCTTGTACTGCGTAGGAATAACCTCCAATATTGCTAGTGCACCAGCAACTGCGCCAGCTGCCTGTGACAGTTCAGAGACGATATAGAAATTTTTTTTAGATATCAAGACTTGCATGGATTCTTGAATAGGAAATTCTAGCAAATATTTTGGGGAACTCTTCAACTTTTAATGGAACACTGTAAGACTTCTTTTGATAACCAGAAAAACCATGTAAAACTTGCCATGAAAATTGAACTTTAGGTGCTCTATCTTGGATTTTATAGGTAATATTTTGTGTTCTCATGGAAAGAAAACACTGCTAATGTGAGCTTAGTATAGTCTGAAGCCTGGATAAACGAGGAAGGAAAGGAGGAAAGGGGTAGGTTTAACGGCCAACTTAAAATAATTACAACATGATGAACTTTCTAAATAAACAGATTTTTCAGCACCATCTATTAGTCCAATAGCACCCTGCCATAATAATATTCACCCCGCCATGACAAATTTAAGCAAAGCCTTATATACAGCGAGCTACACCTAGCTTAGCCTATAGGATATCAGATTTGACAGGAGTTATTTTGCTGATATTCTCCTCTCTTTTAAAAGGAATTTTTCACAACCAGAATGAAGCAATCCGAGGCAGACCATACTGCCTATTCGCCTATCTCTCGAGAAAAATGGACTTAACCTCTAAACACTTACCAAAAAAAGCCTCGGTTAGAAAAGAGAGAAGCATGTCATTTTACAGCTTCATATAGCCATACATAACTAGTTTCAGACTTCGGGATAGGTTGATTTTTTCAGAAATTTAGAACTCTACTTCCATTTTTCCTCGAGATTCAAGCAAAATTAAAAAAAAGTAAAAATAAAAAAACAGCTACGCCTCTTCTTAAACAAGTTGTAATCGGCTATATGGATCCCATGTTTCTCCATTTGAGCTTAAACTCCAGATTCAAGCAAAATCAACCATGTAAAAACTGGACCCAGAAAAGGGTTTAAAAAGTGGAAACCACCACAAGTGCTATTTATGATCGTAAAAATATGGGACAACAACAAAAACAAAAACCTGAGCAGGAAATCGGGTGGCAACGGAGAAGAGAGAATCTTTTCCAACCCCAGCAGCATAAAAGGCCGCCGTACCAGCAGGATTAAAAGCGGCACCACCCAAAGCATCACCAATAATCCCAAACACAAAGAAGAGCACAAAGAGAAGCACAGTAGTAATAAACAGCGAGGCCATTCCTTGAGCAATCCCAAAAGCAGAAGCAATAAGGTAAGTGAAAACCCCAAGAGTCGAAGAACAAAATACCCACATCAATGTCAAAACAAAATCAGCCACCGCTGCTTTTACAGCACCCATTTTCAACCAAAAACGAAGATCGAAAATACAAAATCTTCGGAATTTGTGAATTTTATTAGCTACTGAAAATCTCTCCCACTGGGTGAAAGAGAAGATAAGAAGAATGATACTGAGATGATCAACCTAAAACCCAACGATTAATAGAGATNATAGAGATCGATTAGAAGTATATTTGGTAGAGGAATTTCGGATTATTATAATTGCTTTAATTAATAACTAATTACTTCCTCATTCATGTTTACTTATAATAATTAGAAACTATATAATAAAATGGAATAGAATAATTAACACTCGTATTCCATTTTGGGTTTATCTTGCTGACTTCGATAATGATTTGTCCCCTAGAGTTCCGCTGGAATAAAACATTAAACATACTTAACTAAAACAAGATTAAATTAAAGCTTAGAAATTAACTAATGTATAGGTTTATATTATGGAACTCTAAAAACACTTCCATAAATATGATCGTAGATTATTTCTATATTTTAAAAATTAAAATTTTTAAACTGATAATTTATTAATATGTAAAACAAGTCGAATTTGATTATATATTATTTGAAATTAAGTAATTTCATTTTATGTCTTATGTTATCAACTTATGGTGAAAAAAATTACTATCGTATGTTTTTAAAAAATTAATAGGATTATATTAGTTAAATTATCATTTCTGTTAATTTTTTCTTAATGAGTGTACAGTTTTTCTAATGAGTGTACATCTTATCCCGACAATTAAAAATGGAACCTAGGGAGTATCTAATACTCACCATTAGGAGGAGCATATTTATGCCGATTTGATCAGATTAATTTAGGAATGTTATTGATCGGTTCAATTTGATTTTGTATACTATTGATTTTTAATTTATAAATATGTTAAATCGATAATCAAATCAATAAGATATTCGTTATTCCATTTTTTGATTAATTGATTTTTTAATTTTAATTAACAAATTTGGATTTTCGATTTAACCGATAAGAAAAATGCTACTCTAATTTTTGTTGCTTTCTCTTATTTTTATTTGTCCATATATGCACTACCTTACAATAAAAGTCTACATAAATTACAAGAAGAAATAAATAAAATAAGCTATTGATAAAATATAAAAAATCTCTATTTAAGTAGAAAATTTGGATGTAGCAGTAGATATTTCTCCCAAAAGAAAATAATGTTAGTTCACAGTTCACATTGATGGGTAGAACCTCACCGAACCAACTACTTCATAAAAATAGAGGCACCAAGACAATAACTATAAAATGCAAAAAAAAATAAGATGTGTATTTAAAATTTAAATCCATATAATTGAATTAGAATACAAAAGATAATTTAGTGTAATTTTTATTGGGGTCATTGTTTTAACCATTAATCAAAATCTTGAAACCGAAAATTAAGAAACCCATAGAAAAATTACAGAACTGTTTATAAACCGTTAGCGCAATAACCCGATACTGGTAAACCAATAGCACTTTTATAATGCAGTTTATCGGTTAAACTTATTTTTACACACCTCTAAATTAATTTATAAATTTAAATTAAATTTATAAATCAAATCAACAAGAAGATTTTTTTATTTTTTTAGAATTAATTTTTTTAATTTTTTTAATTTTTTTAATTTTTTTAATTTTTTTAAGTATTTTTTTTTAAAAATATTTTTAAGATTATTTAATAATTGATAATTGAAGTTTGGTCTTTATAATATATAAAATAAATTATGTCATTATACTAAAATATAATCTCACCATGTATTATTAATAAGAAACGGTGAAAATAAACATGATTTAATTTGAACTTTATTTGAGTTAATAATTATTTATGAGCTATAATTATAAAGAGACTTATTGTACCATAAAAGGTTGTAAGTTCAATGAAATAATATGTTAAGAAAAAGTTTAACAAAGGCTAATAAATTATATTATCATAAATAATTTTTAAACTTTAGCAAAAAAGTTCCACTTCACCCACTCAAATCAAAGAAAATTTGCTGGTGGAAATTCCAAAAATCAATACCTGAGAAGGAAATCGGGCGGCAACGGAGAATAGAGAGTCATTTCCGACACCGGCAGCATAAAACGCCGCCGTACCTGCAGGATTGAAGGCGGCGCCACCCAAAGCATCGGCGACGATACCAAACATTAAGAACAGCACGAAGACGAGCACAGTGGTGATGAACAGAGAGGCTACTCCATGGGTAATTCCAAAAGCTGAAGCAATTAGGAAAGTGAAAACCCCAATTGTTGAAGTAGAAAATATCACAATGAATGTCATAACAAAATCAGCTACCGCTGCTTTAACAACACCCATTTTTCTTCAACTGAAAACGACGATTCAGTCGCCGAGCAATGGCGTTTGTGAATCTGAGATGATCAATCTTATATCATTTTGGGTTTTAACTTGTTGACTTCCATATCTGAAATGTTAATTGGGGACGATGTGCTCCAGGTAATCAAAACTACAAACATGAAGAAAACATGTGAATTTGGGAAATGGATTTCAAACATAATGACCCTACGGGAACATTTTCCATCGCACGCCTCACCAGCTTGATCTTTTCGGAATATCTATATATCTGAATGGGGTCTAAAAAAATAAAAAGTAAGGACAATGTCTTAATATATTGTATATTTTAGTTTACACAAAGTCAACTCGTCATATTTATTTGGCCACGAGCAATTATTAGAGGGTCATTGTAACACTCCGAAAGTTTCTAAGATCAGACCCCAGACTTAAAGAAAGAATCTAGTTGGAAGTAAAAAATTTATCTCAGAACGAGTCGTGGTAAGACTCGTGGCAAGCAGTCAGTGAATGTCCCTTTTCAGAGCTCAGGGGTAATGACTCACATCACGACTCGTGAGGTGAGGTAACGAGTAGTGGAGTCCCTCATTACGGGCAGCAGTTCAGTGATTTGGGGTCAAGTCTTCGGTGGACCACGAGGGAAGTGACGAGTCATTGGGTTAAGTAACGAGTTGTCCTGAGGAGTCATCGAGTGGAATCCAGAAAAGGGTGCAAGTTTGAGGCAGTGGCGACGACGAGAGAGTAAGACGAGTCGTTGTGTCAGGTAACGACTCGTCGTGTCAGTCGTGGGATGGAAGAACGGGATTTTTGACTTCAGTGATAACAGAAGGAGTCACGAGTCGTGGAGTAACCTCACGACTCGTGAAGTTAGTCGTCGTCAGTCAGAGGGAAGTTGAGGAAATTTTCAGAAGTGATCACGAGTGGGACTTAACGAGCCGTCCTGTGTCCCACGACCCGTGAAGTCCCTCGTGTGGACTAGCAGCATAAATTTTCCTGCGAGTTTTCAAGGGTGTTTTCGTAAAATCCTATGTTTCTAACTCCTAAACTACGTCGTTTTGAATATCAGATGGGACGAATTTAAAGGTTCTCCTAGCCTAATCCCTCATTCCATCCAAAAACACTCTCAAGTCCTTCTTCCTCTTCCCTCTCAAAACTCAAAGAACACCTAGGGTTCTTCTTCAAGGGCTTCAAGATTCGGGTTCTAGTATTAGAGTTCTTCAGGCCAGGTATGTGGGACTTCAGCAAGGATCTCCTTTCATCCTTGTGTCCCGAATTTACGTTAAAACCATAGTTGCTTAAATTCTAGAAAAGTATGTTTTAGGGTTTCAATCTAAGCATGATTTCTCACATGTCTTCTATGGATTCCAAGACCCCTATGATAATAGTCACATATGGTTATGAAATTACTCTCAAATTCATGATTTAGGTATACGCTATGATAGTAGCATGATTTCTAGAATGTTACCATCAGTTAGCATTATTTTCAAGTTATGGCCCTTATGAAGTATCTACATGATTTTTACCATGATTTTACTATATATGTTTAAAGTATGATTTGAATTTATGAGTTTGCATGAATATAGAACCCATAATTTATATTACACTCTTGGTTCGTGATTCTATGAATTTAGTAAGAAAAGTATGTTTATGATTTCCCTAGACTTTCAGGCGTCTGGTTAGCTGAAAGTTCCTTAGTCTTGGTCCTCATCATAAACTAGGGTAGGACTTGCATGATTTGAACTCAAACGGAAATGTTATGTTGATATGGTAGTTTTTGTTCGAGTTATGACTGATTAACATAGATACTCGAATAGAAGTAATATCTTGATATATTCAGTTTCAGAGACTCAGTCAAATACTCAAAACACTTAGAGTTTTTCAGAAAGGTCAACTGATAGTCAACTGATAAGTTTGACTATAGTCAGTTTTCTTGAGGCGTCAGTAATACCTCCCAGTCTTAGTTTCAGTTATCAGTTATCAGTTATCAGTTTGTTCTTTAGACGGTTACGACGCTTCCAGATAAGCAGCTCTGACCAGTCTTAGAATCAGCACTTCCAGTTATTAGTTTATTCTTTAGGCGGTTATGACGCTTCCAGATAAGCAGCTCTGGCCAGTCTTAGAACACCAGTTTCGATATCCAGTCCGATAAGATTCTCAAGGTACTACTAGATAAGTATCCCTGACTTAGTCTTAGGCCCCAACTTCGAGCTATCAGCTTGGTAGTAGTAGTCATGTTAGACTATTCAGTGGGAGTAGGACTTAGCACCAAGAGGGCCGAGTTTCCATCGCACCCAAGTTCCCAGAACTATGTTGCCACCGTGGGTTATTTTTCCCAAATAGGCCATACAGTGATTTTCACAGTTCATGCCTTTATACCCTGGCAAGGTATATTAGGTCCTATAGATG
>JACEIK010000322.1:367517-379027 GCA_018107945.1 Datura stramonium | reverse complement strand
GCCAGTCAGGCACCAGATGTGCTTAGGCTCAGTAGTCTAGCAGTTCAGGTCCTAGCAGGGCACCAGGTGTCAGTCATACCCCCCAAGGCGGGGCGTGACAATCAGTTTACAATATTTCAGTTGGTCATTTGATGTCATTTCAGTTCAGTCAATTGTGCTTCATGTTTATTATGTCTCTCACTTACTCAGTACATCCAAAGTACTGACGCATACCTTCCATGTTGTATCCTATCATGATACAGGCGCATGTTCTCAGTCCAGCATCGTCAATAGTTCCCTCAGACGATATCATCAACAACATTTGGTGAGTCCTCATCTTTCGAGGACGATATTTGTTTTCAGTTAGTTACTTTCAGTTAGACTTTAGAGTTAACCGGGGGCTTGTCCCAGCAACTCATCATTGAGTAGATGGCTTTGAGACATAGACATAGATATTCAGTATTGTTTTCAGACGTATTGACACTTTTCAAATCAGACTTCTTAAATGGTTTTATTTATTTAAAACATCCACTTATGTTTACTCAATTAATCAGTGTAGTGATAGACCATGAATTAGCTTGGGGTCACTTGTGACATCAAGTACCGTGTCTCGTCCAGGGTATAGACTCGGGTCATGACAGTCATGCAAGACCTTTAAATTTAATATTTTATTTAAATATTCGAACTAAGGACCCATTTACCCATGCGAGATGAAATCATGATATAAAATTATATGAGATGAAGTTTGATTTTTTCTTTCTTTCCTTAAACGAATTTGCTGAAAAAAATCAACGTGAGTTCGTTGTAACATTCAAGGAATTTGCCGTACTTCGCTGGAAGAATCAACGCAGTCTTCCACTTGTCTAGGCCAAACTCTTCCAAACCTAAGAATGGAGTGTACTGGTTACAGGGTGTTCATATGATTCATTGTGCCTATTACCAGTATGTGGATGGGTCAGATTGATTACACACGATATCATGACTATAAAATTGATATGAATTTTTTAAAAATAAATATCCGAACCAAATCACTTACAACCCCATAATATTAAATATACTCCGGTCTTTTTTCAACCTCGCGCATAACAAAAATTTTATACACCGAATTATTCTTTTAATATTAAAAAAAATGATTAGTCGGCTACCGACTTGCAAGTCCCCATAATTTTGCACCATCTGTTTCAGGTGGATGTGATCCATTATGGGCGCCTTCAAACTCGTTTACTCAATAATATCACACTGCCCTACTGACTTTGACTTCTACTTTATAGATATTTTAGCCATCAATTTCACAAGACGTGTTCTTTCATCTTTCTCAGAAGGACCATTCATCAAAGAGTTTAAGATACCCGCGTAGATTACGAGTTTGAGTCGTAAAATTAGTAATTTGTGATTGTAGCCTAAGTTATATTTCCTTTTAAAATTTGTTTCTTCTCCAAATCATGTGTGAACGCTAGATATTTTGTCCATCGAAATATTTACATTAGGTTTATCTAAATTATTATCCCCACCTTTAGTACTTTAACTGAGATAGTGTCAGACTAAGTCTATTCTCCGAACACTCAACAGCCCTTTCTGTGAGGAGATTCTGTTTCCATTTTCTTTCACTTATACGTACATTCCTCTTTCAATTTCTTTTTCACTTACTCTCCTTTTTCTTGATTCTTATATCCTTTTTAATTTATTCCAGCATATCTCTATTCCTATTCTTTTTTCTTCTCTTTGTTCAAGATACCATTTTTCTGCATCAATAAGTCATTGGATTTCCAAGATTCTGCTTACCCATCAACCAAATTCACTATCTTTTTCAATAAAAATCTTTCTTTTAGTGAAAAGATTGAAACTTTGCACTCTGAGAATATTGGGTATTTCAGCATCTCAGTTTTCTTGTCAAAATTCCTAGTCCATTTTTTTTTCAACAATAAGTCACTTGGATTTCCAAGATTCTACTTAACCATCAGCCAAATCCATTGTTTTTGCGTACAATATCCTTCTTTTAGTGAAAAGATTGAATCTTTTTCTTGTGAGAATATTGGGTATTTCAGCTTTGTGCTCCCCTGGTTTCCTTCTCTTGAAAAACATGTTGAAGCTAGGGGTTTTAGTATTAGTTTTTGTGGGTTATTGGGTTGATCAAAAAATATGTGTTGAAGGCTTAGGAGTAAACTGGGGAACAATGGCAACACACATGTTGGAGCCTAAAATAGTGGTGCAAATGTTGAAGGACAATGGTATTAAGAAAGTGAAGCTGTTTGATGCAGATAAATCCACCATGGATGCACTTGCAGGTACTCTACAAGTCTGTCATCAAGTTCCGTAGAATCCAGTAGCTTTGGTCCAGATTGTGTCCATTCAATCCGGAACCTATAAACTCAAAATTTTAGTTTCGCCTCTGCAGGTACTGATATTGAAGTCATGGTTGCAATTCCCAATGATCAACTTCTTGCTATGACTGATTATGGTCGAGCTAAAGATTGGGTCAGACGCAATGTCACCCGTTACAATTTCAAAGATGGTGTCAACATCAAGTAAAGATTACATCTAAACTTTTTCTCCTCCTTTCATTTCCCATTCCTGTGTGTGGATTGTTTTCTGCCGCATTTACTGTTTCTTTTGTAGCAGTGGTGCCCGAGTCAGTTTGTGTATTTTTACACTATTCTACCGAATATCTGCTATCGCCCCTTTCTCTTTTTCTTTCTTCATCTCCGAACTAGCTTGCCCCCATGTCAACTATTTTATGGGAACACTTTTTTATCTTTTATCAACACAGCTACATTAACACGGGGCAAAACTCAGTAATTTTAGTTCAAATTTTGTATTTATGTTAAAGACTTCATTTAGTATGTACAAAATTATCTATCCAGAATCCATTAAGTAAAAAAAAATTGAGGTTCAGAACCCGTAAATTAAAGATCCTGGCTCTGTCTACATAGTAACTTTGTCCTGCAAGACTTAAGCAGATAAGAAGATATCACATAGTGTCTTTTATTTCTATTGATCGATTTGAACTTTGTTCTCACATGATTTTTATCAACTTCGTTAACTACTAGGCTAATAACATTTTACCGTTCATTTTTACTTGCATGGTTGCAATTATATTTCCTTCAAGTCAAATTACTTCATCTTTTGAGCTTGGAATCCTGTTATTGCTATGTTTATGAGCTATCTGGTTGTTGATTGATTTATCAAAAAGCTAGCAACTTCTGTTTGCATTCAGTTATTGTAACTTTGTTCTTGTTCTACGCTACTTCCATGTGATCTATGCTGACAGTTTATTTAGAGTCCGCGATTCAGAATGAACGTGATCTTATTATATTATCCTATTATAAAGTATTAAATTCTATCTCCTTTTTTCATTCTCCGGTACTATCTCCATGTGCTGTGTTCATGAAAAAGTAAATGCAAGATAATTGGATCTGTGCATTGAATTGAGGGTCTATTTTATTTGGTCCAGCACTTTATGATACCAATGGTCCAATTTGCCTTAAATGTTGTGTCTTCAGTTAGCAAAATGTATTAAACAAGCTCAATCAGTATTTGCAAGTTGAAATGTGGCCATTACTATTTGCATATGCTGAACTTCCATATTTCGAACTACTGATGAAACATTGAAAAACTTAATTTGAAGATAGTATTTCGAGTGAAATTAATGGTTCTCGTTCAACTTTTTTAACGTGAAATTCATGTCCAAGTACTCGTTTTATCAACTTGAACCAAATATTGTCTGAACGCCTACTTAGTCTCGTGCATTTTGAACTGTCTGCAGATATGTGGCTGTTGGTAATGAGCCTTTCTTGACAGCTTACAACAACTCCTTTGTGAACTCAACCTTCCCAGCTCTGCAAAACATCCAAAATGCACTAAACGAAGCCGGAGTTGGGGACTCCATAAAAGCAACTGTACCGCTAAATGCTGATGTCTATTTTTCACCAGAGTCTAATCCTGTACCTTCTGCTGGTAGATTTCGTTCCGATATTGCTGAACTAATGACACAGATTGTTCAATTCATGAGCAAGAACCAAGCACCATTTACAGTAAACATTTACCCCTTTCTAAGTCTTTATGCCAATGAGCATTTCCCTATTGACTTTGCCTTCTTTGATGGTGCTCCTAGCCCTGTACTCGATAATGGGGTCGAATACACCAACGTATTCGACGCCAACTTTGATACCCTGTACTCAGCCTTAAAAGCAGTAGGTTATGGGAACCTGGCCATTCTAGTTGGAGAAGTCGGTTGGCCTACAGACGGCGACAAAAATGCTAACTTAAACAACGCGTATAGGTTCTACAGAGGTTTATTAGCAAAACTTGCATCCAACAAAGGTTGGTTATTTCTCTCAATGTTTTGTATTATTTTTTATACGGTGGATTGCTCATCCATGTTTGATTTATCGGGTCTGCTTCCTTAGCTTCCACATGACACCAGATTATTTTAACCTTAACAGGAACACCCCTTAGACCTGGATACATTGAAGTTTACTTATTTGGTCTCATTGATGAGGATGCTAAAAGCATTGCTCCTGGTAATTTCGAGCGCCACTGGGGGATTTTTCGATACGATGGACAACCAAAGTTTCCTATGGACATATCAGGACAAGGACAAGATAGACATCTAGTTGCTGCCAAAAATGTGCAATATCTGCCCAAAAGATGGTGTATGCTGAATCCAAATGCTAAAGATTTGAGCAAACTTGCTGAAAACATTGACTATGCTTGTACATTTTCAGATTGTACAGCATTAGGATATGGTTCTTCTTGCAATAATTTGGATGCTAATGGAAATGCATCATATGCATTTAATATGTATTATCAAGTTCAGAATCAGTTGGATTTGAGTTGTGATTTTCAAGGACTTGCAATGGTGACTGACAAGAATTTATCTCAAGGGACTTGTAATTTTATTATTCAGACAGGTAAATATTCTTTTTCACACAAGGTTTTGCCAGGGATTGTTGTGTTGTTAAGTGGCTTCACATTTCTTTTACTGTAGATATAGATATCAATGTGTAGATAAATTTACAAATATGTTGTTTCTTGATCAATTTATTTGAGGGATTGTATTCAAGACTATGGGGTATTTCACCCTTCAATAAAAGTTCACGGAATCTTGTGTGTTTGGGTTTCAATTCTCAGCTTTCTTTGTAATTCAACTTTACAATTTTGCGATTCTACTGTTCAAAAAGGCTCAATTTTTCTCTCTGTTATACTATCCAGACAAATCAACGTTACCTAAGCGTCCAAAAGTTCACATGACATGCTATATTTTCCCTGATTGAGTAGCGTAGGGAAAAATTTAAATTTTTTTATCAACGTAAGAGGGAGACGGATTTATAATTATGATTTACAAAAACTTTACTGCACAACTATTTTTTTTTTCACATTAGTTAAAATCCATACGCAAAATATCAAACTAGCTAGCTAGTATTAGAATACCACATTCGGTGTTTTCCCTAAATCAAATTATCTAACGTAAGAATTACAAATTAAATTAAAAAAATATATAACTTAATTATAATTAGGTGATAAACATCAATCTATAAATCATATCAATATCATATAGTAAGATAGGAGATGGATTTTATGGTTCATTACAAATATTTTTCTAATTAGATGATATTTTATATCAAAAATTGATATATAACAATGACAACTAAAGTATAGTAATTTTTTTTTAAATCAAATCATAAATGATCATAAATTCATAGCTCCAACAGATATTTAAAGTCGGTCAACTTTTCCTTTTGCTATAAATTTAACTATTATCTATATTAATAAGGTAGAACGGAACTTCATAAATTACGATCAATAAACAATATAAGCCGTTATATGTGTCGATTGCAGATACATGATTACCCTGTATCACGATATTAGTCACTATTATCGATATTAACAAGATAGAACGAAACTTCATAAATTATAATCAATAAATAATATAAATCGTTACGTGTGTCGATCACAGATTCACGATTACTCAATGTGTCGATCGCAGATTCATGATTACCCAGTATCACGACATTAGGCACTACCTCATTGGGACGGAAAACAATACAACTATATATTGTTGACTATATCGCAGGCCCCCACTGTCCAAAATATACTGATCTTTTTCATATTTCCCTGAAAAGAGAAAAAGATAGAAATTGAAAGACATTTTCGCATAAACGACGTCGTTAATCTGATTTTCTAAATTTTCTTCCCTCCTCTCCGTCCATAGCGCTCCGCGAAACCCTAGATCGTAATTCAATTTCCGACGACAATGGCAATCGCCAGAACCGGTGTTTTCGTCGATGATTACTTGGAATGTAAGTTCCCTTATGGAATTAATCTATATTTTTTCGATTTACTTTTGTACTTTTTTACCTTGTGAAGTTTGTAATATGAAATTCAAAGTTAATGGGTTGATTTTTACATCAACAGATTCGAGCACATTGCCTGCTGAGCTTCAGAGGCTTCTTAACACCATTAGAGAGCTGGATGAGCGGTCACAAGGTATTTCCTTTTCCTCATCATCCTCAATCATGGGGTTGTAAAAATAAACTAACTTGTATACACTCACAGTTTAACTTTTTTAAATATATAATCGTTATATTTTGTCTGTTATGGCAGGTTAGTTGATTTTTTTTCCTTGTTACCAACTTGCAATTATAGATAGTTACTTGTAATTGTCTTTTAAATTACCTGATACATAAAGCTGTCAATGTATAAGAACAAACCAAAACAGAGGAATGCTCCTGTTATCTCAATTTTTTAAGGGAAGTTTGACTGGTCACGGAGTTCAGGGAAGTGGAAAATGGGATTGTAAAGGTTAAATATTTTCTATATATAGAATGTGTTGAGCTTTATGGAACAGACAACAAAAGAAAGAGTCCCAGAAAAAAAAGGGAATTAACGGATTATGCTATGGCTTTACATTATTATTTCTTAGTTGCAGTTTTTTTATTTTGTTTTTTTTAAAAGTTTATAAGTTTAGTAGTGTAATGGGTGTACAATCTGTAATATGAAATGGAAAATGAAGGAATAATAAATCAGACTAGGCAGCAGACCAATTACTGCCTAGGATTAGCCTCTCAGAGTCAGGGATCAAGGAAATATAATTATGATGATGATGAGGCTTTTGAGAAGTTGAGGAAGGAGATTGAAGCAAACCAGGACAATGCGTTAAGCCTTTGCACTGAGAAGGTTTTACTTGCTCGACAAGCTCATGATATTGTAAGCTTCTTATCTTATTCGGCTTCTCGCTGCTCTGTTTAATTCCTCAAAAGTTTTATTGTCCCTGTTTCTTGGATCTTGCCCTTTTGCTGTACTTCAAAGTGATTCTGTAACTATTGTGTTCATCTTTTTGTGCTTCTATGATGAATCTTTTTGAACTCTCTTCTAACAAGCACCAAGCAAGCATAACTGAGAACTTCTCTGATTATGTTTTTTTCTTGCTATTTGGCATGTTTAAGTCTATCTTCATTTTCTAGATGCATAAAAAAAAATTGTAATGGTTTAGTTGAAGGTTAGGACTTCCATACCATTTTAGCTTTTCTTTTCTTTTTTTCACTTGAGTGTAACATGCCATTGCTGCCAACCTCCCTATTACTGATAATGCTTTTTGGTAAAATTCTTTGTGGCTTATCCTTCTTGACATATCTGTTATCTTTTAATACCATTAGTGAAGTAGAGGGACCAAGACTCAAGGATGAAGAATTAATGTGTTAGACTAGAAACTGAAATGAGTTGCATCTTCAATGTGAAATAGTGCAGAAAAAGTTAGTAAACTAATAAATGAATTGAATAGTGAGGGGAAAAAAGGTTTAAATAACATTTCAACTGGCCATAATGACTCAAAATACAACAGATTCTTCTCTTGCTTGCCAAGTTACTAAATCTTTTGCAGATTATCCAAAAAGTTTCTCTCAGGTACAGGATTTGTATGGCATTACTTTCTTCCTAGACATTTATCTACCACATTCTTTTTGTCAGAAGTGGACTAATTGTAATGTTTTCTTCTTTCTCTGTCAATTAAGTTTCAAGTTCTCTTGAAACTAATGATAACCCCTTGCTGTCACAGGATCTTCTCACTGTGAAATTTATAATGATTGCATTGGCATTTGTTTCAGTTTTCATTGCTAAACTTAATAGTTGAATAATTTGATCATCCTTTTAACTGAAATTCTTTCTTTCGGATGGTAAGACTCCTAACTCTTCTGCTTTCTTCTTTCAGATAGATAGCCACATCAAGCGCTTAGATGAAGATCTTACCAACTTTGCTGAAGATCTTAAGCAAGGTGCACTAAATGTTTCTGGACTCTTAGCATGTGCTCCAATATTCTTGGGAAGTAATCAATGGATTTCATCAAACTTTGATGTGTCTCCGAAGCTTTACTTTAATAAAGCACTCTTCATAGAGAAAACTTTTGCTCTAATAATGCACTCCTCAATAGAGCAAAGTGTTGTAGACACATCAAATTTTTCTCTATGGGTTTCATCAACATTTGATGCGTCCAAGCTTTGCTGTAATAAAGCACTCTTCATTAGAGTAAAAGCTTCATGTTTTATGCCTCAGACAGCACCTTGGATTTACCTTCCATGCTCTTAAACATAGTAAATATAATGTTATGTTTGGTATCTTCTTTATTGGGTACTGGGACTTTTTAGGTGGTAATAACTGATAACCCCTTAGAATTTTGGTTTCGTAGCAATACAAGGTTCAATCCCTCTTTCCTAAACCGATGAAATGTAACAGTCAACGTCTTTCTTTTTTCCTTTAGTTCTTCTTTGACTTTTGGACCTCTGCAGAGGGAAAGCTACCTGCAGATGAACCTCCTATCCTTCCTCCATTACCTTTGGTCCTTAAGAGTGAGAAGCGCAAAGGACCGTATATAACACCTCAATCAAAGAAGTTTGAGTACAGAGACTGGGATTGGGACCGAGAACGTGACAGAGATTATGATCTTATGCCTCCTCCTGGCAGTCATAAGAAAGATTTTGCTTCTCCTGTTGATGTTGATCAAACCATTGATCCAAATGAACCCACCTACTGTGTGTGCCATCAGGTCTCAATTTCTGATAGCTCAATTTTCTTTTATGTTCTGAATTAGCTGATGTATGATTATAGCTCTACAATTATCATGCACTGTGTTATTGAGGACAAATGTTTTGCTCACTTCTGGCTTGTTGATTGTTCAGGTTTCCTTTGGGGACATGATTGCTTGCGACAATGAAAATGTAGGTTCCTGTTGTGCAATGGTTATTGTCTGTGATCTTTACTTTTTGGAAACATTTCACTTTTTCTCTATACACCTGTCATTAGGGGTTATGGTGAATCTTATTGCTTTTTTGCTAGAAACCAAAGCTAGTTAAGGCCTTGTATATTTTAATGCCTGCTGGCTCATTTTGAAATATAACCGGCATGACTAGTAGCTCAGAACAAGTATTATTGATGAAATTATTTGAAAGCAAGTAGTACAGATGATAAAAAAGAAGATTGTGTAATGAAAATTAAGAGATTGTTTTCATGGAAAGTAAGATAAATCTCACACCTCTGGATTTATTCATGTTTTGGATTTACGAATTCCGTCATGAACAAGTTCAGGTGAGCATCAGTGTCATGTTTACCCAAGTCCTAGTCTACTGTAACCTGGAGCATTCCCCTGTAAACATGCTTCAATAAGCCTTTTCACGGTCGTGGTTAATGTACACTCTCTCTCTCTCTTTCTATATATATATATTTATATGTATATAGGCTTCAAAAACATGCATCATATAGAAAGCTATTACATAGTATACAATTGCAGAACCTTAAATTTTAAGTAGATCCCTGTTCAATTTGCTTATAGGAGACGTATGTTGATTTCACTCATGTAATACAGAGGTAACAAATTTATAAATGTTAACACTGGCGTTGCTAAATGCTATTCATGTTCACGTTAATGGATGAGCTAATTTCTTCTTGCTACAATACTTACCTTTGCATTACTGCATCTGAGTTTGGTTTTTTGTCGACAGTGCCAAGGAGGTGAATGGTTTCACTATACATGTGTTGGACTCACACCAGAGACCAGATTTAAAGGGAAGTGGTACTGTCCAACATGCAAACAATTACCACATTGATTACAAGTAAGCCGCCTTTTACTTGTGCTGCAATTCCTTCCACATTAATTTTTTATGGGATCTTTCATAGGTCAGGTTCCCCTAATATCTGTTTTGATAAAGAAATGTACCTATTCGGTTACTGGTCATTTTTGGTGCGTTAGATATGTGAAAGGGAGAGAGCGGGGATAAAAGGGTAGTCGGAGAAATGCATCGTCTGTTTGCTAAATATCTCATGATTCCTGTTTTACAGTTACGGGATGAGGATGATCTGTACATGTATAAGGATTTATCAGACGGATCAACTTTTCTCGACTCTGCATAATGGACTCCAAAGGTTGCTATTTTGTATGTGAATGCCTTTTCATTTCTTTTTGGAGTAGTAAACAAGAGAGCAATTAGCATTTTTATGAGTGTTAATGGTTAGCAATATGTATTTTCACCTTAATGTATCACTTAACTATGGGTAATTTACATGGTTTATTGCATGTATTTGTTGGAATTTTCAGATATAAGACTAACGGAGAAGATAGGGACGTAATCGTTAATAGCTGATTGGAGGCTGTGAAAATGGAGTAGCGGGTTGTCAAAGGAAATTTTGATCCAAAATTATAACGGCGAGGGTATGAATGCATCAAAATTCTAACGAAGAACAAAGTTAAATCTTTTCACAAAACACCAAGGATAACATCAAGACAATTTCCCAAATATAATTACATATTTTATGCATATATATTTTAAAAAACAATCTACAAAATATCTATATAAATAATTCATTGTGAACCCAGTTGAAACTTCAAGTCGTCATAGAAACCTATAAAGTTCTTTGTACTAAAGTATAGTGACACCTCACTGTGTATGTGTTATATGTATATGGTGCTCTCAAATTCCTCACGCGGACTCCAGAAGTGGGGGTTGGCTTCAACTTTGGCCTGGTCCCCTCCTGTGAAAAAATGGTGGCCAATTTTTCAAATTCAATGCTTCATTGATTCATGAAGAAGCAATATATAGAGAGAGAAAATAAACATGAGTTTGAGTTTTTTTAAAAATTGTGACCACAATTTGTCATATCCTTCTCATAGGTCCCAAAGCATTTGCTACATTTTATTGTGAAAATTGTATTTCAGTTTTGCTATGTGATCACCGCGTGGCGTGGGGGCTAAAATTGGAGTCCGCTTTATGTTTTCTCTTCCCGATCGGTATTGAAAATGAATGGAGAAGTGACTTAACTATAAAATTAAGTTGTATTTTTATTAGTAGCTATAACTTTTAATATAATTCAAACGTTTTAATCTTAATATTATGTCCAGTTTTTCAAGTAACCATATCAAATTTTCTATAAAATCATCAAATTTACTTTACACCGACAGAGAAACTTAAAGGGGAGACATATCAATTTTAAATACTAATAAAAGCTGACCCATATTTGATATATATGTTTGCAGTGTCAACTTCCA